>CABFVX010005320.1:0-13751 GCA_902151425.1 Timema shepardi
ATATATATATATATATATATATATATGTACAGTCATCAAAGCTAAATATGTTCGCCGGTCTTCACCTGTGCTGTTGCGCAGGTAATTCTTCAGTCTCTTCAAAGTCGAGAATGACCTTTCAACGGAAGATGTGGTCACTGATATTATTGCTAAAATTGTTAGTAGAGTTGTCAGATTGGGAAACATTTCTCGATCTAAATACTTTTAATTGTTGACAGCATTCTTTGGCTTTGGAGAGAGTGTAGCTTTCCAGTGTGATGCCCAAAGGCTCCATTCCACTTCCAATATATTTCTGCTGGTGTGCTGCATATCATCCTTGTAAAACTCCAAAGCGGGTAACTAGTCGCTGAACTTTTTGTTGACAGCGTTTACTGGGATTAAAAAGTCAAGTCCTCTTAATAGATCCCTATGGTTTGAAAATCGTCCAAATAAGGATAAAACACAATTCGTCGTTAATATTCTTCTGGGGTTTTGGCTTCAACATTTGCTCTGTACCTCTGAAGTGCCTACTGTTCTTGGTCCTTTTTATAAAAATTTCTAATTTAAGAGATATGTCTCCAGCTTTTGTAAACAGTTTTTTTTAAATTCTTCTTTTCCACTTTTCCTCACATCGGCAAAAACCTTTTCTGTCATACTAATTTTAACCAAAACTGAACTTATATCTATCTACAAATTCTTTTTGTAAATATTTTGATGTTATGTGTGTCGTGGATAGCATTTTTGACATTACAGTAAGAGTGATGATAAATTAAAACTTACATAAACATGTGTGTAAAGAAGTAGCTTTGCCATTTGCCTCTGCTTCGTTGCTCATAATAGTTTCCAATGCTTCAATGATAAAATCGAAACATGCATGGATTACTGAAACAGCATCGTGTCTCCACCCATATTATTTCGCAGTATTTGTAGAGGACATTATTGCCCTTTGCTGCTGCCACTAAAATATCTTTCAAAGCTTTTGCAAGCTTTGTTGAAGCTCTAAAAAACTGCTGACTTTTGATATTATAGAGAAACAATTGCGAATGCAAGTTGTTTTGGCAGCGTCACTTAAACACAAATTAGAGCAGTGAGTATATATTGGTTTAGGGAAATCACATTTTATGATTGCTTTCAATCCAGTAAATGCTATCAGCATTACTGAGACTACATCGTAGCCTTGGCCTCGCACGTTCTGAATATCAAGTCCAAATTTTATTGTATCAGCAATGCCAACACCAGTCATATCATAGACTGGGATGAATGTGAGGAAATCTTCTCTGATATCTATGATTTCAACATCAAAGTAACGAACACACAATGAAAAATTCTCAACTCGGCTAATATCAGTTGTTTCATTTGCTAATATGGGGAAAAATATCGATTTCTTTATCCTGCCCAAAATTGCTGTTTGGATCTGTTCCCCTATGAGGTGTACTAGTTCATTCTGAAGTATTGGGTTGGGTTGCTGAAGATAGAATGTGATTTGCCAAAACGATGTCTCCATGATTGGCCCGGTAACGTAGTAAGGCTCTAAAATTTCCATCATTTGCGGTCGGTTCTTCTAGGGACAAACGTCCGAAATCCCGCTGACCATGAAGAGGTGGCTCTTGTTTCCCACAGAAAACAATTGTTCCAATAATAGTTTGTAAGACTTTCCTGTTCTTTTCTACTTTAACTTTTTCTTTCTTTAGCAACTGTTCCACAAAATTTTGTTTGTGCCAATCAAAAATGTTTAAAAATTCATCTTTTGCCTCTCTAGATCGTTGATGATAATTTGTTCTCGAATGTTTTTTAAAAATCTCTATTGTATTCTTCCACTTTTTGAATGGTGTTTTTAACTTAACTGTGGAGTTCCGTATAATTTATTTTCCTAATTTTCATTCTCCCATTATTGCTGGTTAAAATTGTTCCTAAATATTTAACCTCATTAACCCTGTCAAATGATATGTTCTTCGCATTAATCTTTAAACAATCGACCCCAATAAAATAGACTTACACAAAATGCCGCATATGGGTCAACTCATTCTAAATTTTACCTTGTTTCTGATACGCATTTTCTTTTCTTTAACTCTTTTGGAAACTCTGAAAAATTAATTGGTTTTCTTAGCACCGTGTCTTACTACCCGTATGGGTTATACACCTATATATTTTTACTATTTTGAGAAGAATACAAAGCAATTAATTGACACAAAGATTGCGGTAAACTTGTTGAAACCAGCTTACGTCGAAAGATTAATTGTAAAAAAGTATTTAGTTTTCATTGTTTAATTGATTAAAGTCAAATAAAAATAGGTAATTTTTAGACTACACATTTTTTTTAACACATGATAATGCTAAAATTGCCCCACACCTCACACTCGTGTAGTATTTATTTTACTTTTTAGAATACATTTTCTTAATTTAGTTTGCAGTTGCTAATTTCAATAAAATAAGTGAAATCATTTTGAGAACGTTAATTTTATTGAGATATTTGTGCCGCAATTGGGCATTAATTATAATGATATCTGGGTTTTATGATGACTCGTGCTTGCCTTACTGCGCACTTGTACATAGGGATATGATCTGGTTATATTCGATACCTATAATTATGAAATGAGCAAGACTTTTGATGTTGCACACGATTTATTTAAATGATTACACCTTCGGTACTGAAGATATGATATAAAATGACACAATTTTTGTTAATTTACGGATTGTTTTTGTGTGATATTACACGTTCCGCTTTCTGAGTACTGTTTGATATGTATATTTATGTCACTGCCACTTAATATATTGCCGGCACTGTATTAATGAGCCAAGTGATAAAACCAACCCTTTTTCTGTGTATCACTATCTGGATTCATAAGCACAAGAGGCTTATATATGACCTACCCCTTGCCTCTTGGACCCCTTGTCACCAGTGTTAAAACTAACTAATGGAAAAACTCTAGACAACTTTATGTTGTGAAGGCTGGCGTCCTATTGGCTAGAGAAAGCCAGCACATCACATAATATTTCTAAATACAATGGATTTGATCTTTACTAAAAGAAAAAGGTTTTAAAACGTAGTGTATTGAAATTATTTCTAAAAGCGTGTGATTCTCCATTGATGAAGTATTAAAAAGAAATTTTACATACAATTCTTTAAAGAAAAATACCTTCATACATGACTTTTTAAATCTATGAGAGGGGTCCAAAACGGTATCATTACACATTTTAGATGCATTCTCATCAGCATCGTCTTAAACTTGAAGTCCCATGGACTTCTTAGGGTAGGAATATTGTGCTATAAATCTATTTAAAAAAATATTTTATCAGTATTTTTAGGTTTTTCAATTGAATATATTATTGATTTTGATAATGAAGGATCATTGTATGAATTAGTTGAGGTATTTTCACTAATATTACAACTCAATGATTTCTTTGTTACAGGTAAAACTAAAGGAGAATTAACCACTTGTTACGAATGCAGTTTTGACTTGGATAATTCGAGGTATGTATTTATAGTCACAATTATTTTGTATAGTAGTGTAGACATACTCTGCGGCCCGGTGGTCTGAAGCTTTAGCCTCGCATTGGCTTGGTTCGCCATTGATGAAGAGTTTGGGGTTTGAATCCCTACTTGGTACATTAGAGGTGATTTTCCACGTGCGTTGTTTTACTGTCATTCCCCATCCTCTCAATATATGCTAAATTGTGTTTCTTTTCTCTACGCTTCATTTGTTTTCATCCTTAAAATATATATTTTAAATACCTTGTGTAAAAGGTACAAATATTTTTTTTTATCGATATTTGTTATGACAGAGTTTGAGTATTTAGGTATATATGTAATATTCTAAAATTTTCCATCCTTTTCTTAAGTTCAATGTGTTTTTTTGCATAAGCTACTTGTATGCATTTTTTTTTGCATTTCCCATTTTATTTTATATATATAGTACTTTATAATGTTACAAGTTAACTAACCCGTACATTTTTTTAATGAGTGGTTCATGTTTATAAAAATAAAAATATTTTGATCACCAAGTAGGCATATACACAACTCAGTCTACCATGACTTGAAAATCCAATCATACTATCACTTTCCAGATGGGTTTTTACGCGGTTTATCAATACGTCTATTTCAATTAACAACAACGGCGGCTTATTAACGGTTTCGATGTTGGAAAAGCCGGTATAAATTAGTTCTGTTATAGGTTATATTATATATCGATATACCTCTTGGTATCGTCATTATTTATTTGATTAGGTGCAACTAGCCCTAGTGCCGATGTGTCTATAGACCATTTTAAACCACACACAGTTGTTTTATTTACTTATATATTCTAAATCAGGTTTATTTATTGCATTTAAACTGAAAGAAAAAAAGTATTTAACGGAATATGACATGTTCAAACTTACATTTTTAAGAACGTGTTTTATATATATGTGTAAATATAACTGTATCCTACCACCCGTTCGGGCTATAAGTACGTCCTCAAATCGGCCAAACACAATAACCTTACCATTAACTAGAATCCAACTTTTCCTTGGCTATACTTAATATCTTTGGATAGGTGGTCTTCGAAGGCTGATACTAAAGCCCGAATAATCTTCGATTAAACCCCACACGATATTCTTGGAGCTTGTATTTTATATTCTTATAGAGGAAGGCCGGATCCAATGAATATATGATGTATATCACTCGTAGCTCAGTAGTGAAAATATTAGCCAGTACTAATGTACCGTTGCACAGTGCGGCCAAAACCTCAAGTGAACCTCGATTCAAACAAACATTGGTATACAGGGTTTTTTGAGGTTGCTGATTACGAATCCAAAGTCAAAATTACTGTAAACAAAAATGGCGAATCCATTATGGTGGTCGCAGATTTGAAAAATATATCAAACCGTGTTTAAAACTAATTTATGGGGGTTATAGGGGTCACCGTTTACGAATCTAAATTATAACAACATTTTTAAATACTACACACAAATATAATCCAAATAGGTAAAGGAAGACTTTTTGTTTAATATAACAAAAATATTTTAAAATATCTCAAATAGTTAGCTCAAATTAATTAATCAGATGAAGAAAATTCTTTTGTTATGAAAGCAACATTACTAAGGTTTACTATGAACCAATTAATCCGAAACAATGTCAGAGTAAAGTTGGAATCTAAATCAACTTCCTATTCAGTTTCAATAATAGGACCATGTTCCATTTCTGTTTCAACCGTTATTGCAGGGGAGAATAATAACTCTACAGCTTTCCGAAATAAACTCTTCACCCCTAGTTTTTTCTGTGGCAGGTTTATGATACTGGAAATGTACCGATCAGAAGTTACCAAGAGCCGATTGAAAATATCTTCCATAGTTTTGGCTCTTGAACCTTTTCGCGAGGAGTCTTCACGATATATTTTAGTATCTGTGTACTATTATTTGCGGACCGTGAATTAATCTCTTGTGCGCTAAAGTAGGCATATGATAGCATGGGTATAGTTCGACTAATTTTATTGCAGTTTCCACCGCATGTTCTTGAAACTTCTCACGATTCATCTCACGGCCACTGAAATTAACCTGCATTTTATTAAATATTCGTCCAACCCTGTTATCGAAGCAGATACAGCTGAGTTTTCAAAAAAGCATGGATCTGTATTTCCAACAATTGTACTTCTATATCCAGGGCTTTGAACGATCGACGGTTAGCCCCGATTTTGAACTGAATCCCTTGTTAATGGTCCTCTTTCGGTCTTCTGTAATCTGCTTCTCTTCCGCACTAGGCGCTTGCCATTTTTCTAATGACTAATTTATAGGGCAAATAAACATAAACTAAAATAAAGGGAAAAATAACTATATTTATAAACTAATTTTCTTAGAAGCCCACGTCAGTTTTATTTTTTGTTTCATTTAGATGTTGAAATGATGAAAACAAAAAGTATAGTACTATTTTGGATTTTATAAATTATATGAATAAATATTATGTACCTATAATCATAATTTTTATTTTTTTATTTTTGATAATTTATAAAAAATAACTAATACGTGTATGTAATATAAATTATTGAAAACTTTTATTAAAAA
Source organism: Timema shepardi (assembly GCA_902151425.1). Taxonomy (NCBI): domain Eukaryota; kingdom Metazoa; phylum Arthropoda; class Insecta; order Phasmatodea; family Timematidae; genus Timema; species Timema shepardi. The sequence continues at coordinate 6,016 of CABFVX010005320.1, forward strand.
CAATGTTATAATATAGGCTAACTGCGTGTAATCTGACTATGTAATATGACACGTTGATAAAAAAAACTGTTGATTTTTTAATATCACCATGTATACGTTAAAACTAGTCACACCTTTATTACAGGTGGTAGGACCTACATTCAATCAACACCGGTCGTAAAGCACTGCATGCCCGGTCGAGAAACACACGAATGCGAAAAATAAATGATTATAACACTATGGGCAACTATTTTTTATATATTCTAGGATTATAGAGTACTAATAGTACATCCTCCTTTCCTTGGAGGCTCTTTCCATGTCCCGTTGAGATGAGGTGATGGTGATATAATACGAGGGTGTGGAACCATTGGAAACTCTCAAACCCGACATAGGCTTAATAAAATTTTTGTGGCCTTTGGGATTGTTACCCTTTCAGAAAATTTACCTGGGTATGAGCCAGGAATCAAGCCCGGGACTCCTAGGTTCCTAGCCAGGTGCACTGACTACTACACCACACGGCTGGTTAGTGAATATTCTATTATATCCACACGAATACCTTTGATATGTGTGAAAATGGTATCGGATCTTTTTTTCCCTCTCTCCAAGGGCAGCCCAAGACATAATCCCCTTTCCACAATGGCCGAGTCGATGATTACCTATCTATACTCTATTCTAGCTTTCTCATGATTATCCTGACCTTCTTGCTCTAAAGGAGGTATTCATTCTAGCAAATTACTAATCACTTGTTGTGTAGTGTGTGTGTGTGTTTTCCCCCCTTAGGTCTGTGATCTTATGAACGATTGCATTGCTCTTTATGACCAGGCCATTGTGTCGTCTTACCTAGTCTATGTCTGCCTGTCATTAATATCTGGCTAAACGCCAGATATTGTTTCTGTATTCTTTGTTACCCACACACCAACAAGCGTTTTCTACCTTCGGGACTTTGACAGCAACTTAAATAAATAAGCAACACACTAGATACCCTTTTGGCGTGGTTTTCTACACCAAAAGGAATATATATAATTTACTGTCCAGTCCCAAGCCTCGCTGTTTTGTCGTCTCGATAATACGACGATTTCTATTCTGAGATGAGATGCGGATAGGCCGGGATTCGGGTGAGGGGGTGTGAGGGCAGAAAGGAAGGGTGGAGTCACCTTCACATATTTTTTATTCTCTTAAATCGTTTGCTTCGAAGGGCGGGGTGTACACAGCCCCTTCATACCACGAGATGCTCTCTTTCTGATTTGGGCCAAAGCAAACCATTGTTTTGTTAGTTGAAAGACGGCAATAGATCCTCCTTCTCGAGACGGGGAACAGAGATAACTCTCTTTTCGCTAAGCAGCTTGATAGTATTTACTACTAATAAAATTCTTAAATGCTTCTTTTGTTCTTCTCTTCGATGTTTACCCTTTTCGGAAAAGTGGGAGAGGAAGGGGGCGGGCTTCAGATAAGCGGGACTTGATTAAAGTGGGCACAGTAACGATGCTGTGAACGAGAGAGGCTGTCTCAAGGCGGCAGAACGTGGACAAAACAAGTTAACGAGTAGTTCCGGGGAAGTCAGAACATTTGTACCCTTGTTCAGACACTTGTGTGAGTCTTTCAAATTCTAGCGCATGCGTAACATGATCTGATGGTGGATCGAGGAGGACAAAAGGTGGTAACGAACAGGGCAATATTAAGGTGGACAAAAGTTGAGTCTGAATTTTTATGTACAAAATATTTACACAACTTTGTAACAAAATCAAAATAAAGTGAAATGTGCAATAATGTGAAAAAACGTAGCATTTAAAACATTCGTTACCCACGTTAATAATGCATACATATAGTATTGAAATGAAATTTAATTGTATGGCTACAAATTTCTGAAATAGTAAACACTTTTCCTAATATAGCACGTACAAACACTTATTTAACGTGAATCCTCGCTTCTCTTACTAAGCTGAAGAAGTGACAATTGTAATTATAAACAAAGTTAAATAAGGTAGTTTTGGGAAGAATGAGACATAAGAGAAAAATATAAGTTTAACAAATCAGTTTAATTGAATGTAAACCAGTGAAAAAGAATTACATACGTTTTAAATTGATTTTAGATCAAACAGTCCATTGATGACTGCATTTTTTAATTTAAGATTTTATAAGACTATAAAAGTTGTGTTCAAAATTTGTACTTGTAGGCTATTTTATATGATAAATATAACATTGTTTATATATCTAAAATCAAATAATTTTAGGGTAGTTACTCATAAAAATTTCGAGAAAATTTTGATTTAAAAAAACTAGTTTTAAGATTTAGTTTAAAATAAGTATCTGGGAATTATTATTTTCATGACCCATTTTTATTTAGTATTTATACAAATATAAATAATTTGAGAGTTTTTATTATTCTTACATAATTTATTTTTATTATAATTGTAAATATATAATCACACTTCATTAAACATCCTGATAATGTAAAAGCAACTAGGCTATATCTATTCAAGTTTAATAAAAACACACACACACACACATATGGGAACTTTAATAATAAGTTCATGATATAGTGCGTTCTTACATAGGCTAATCAGTACAATTTGAACCTAAGTTGAATATATCCTCAAATCATAAAGAGTTTTTATCTTATTTTTAATTTATTGTTTTTTATTAATATTGATTTTAACTGTGCAATTAATTTTATATTAGCTCTCGGCCAAGGTCGTTAATTGAATCTGCGTTACAACCACTTGAGACCAATTTTCATACGAGAGTTCCTTAAAAAATATTTTTTTTTAATGTCAAGGCCAAAATTTACGACATATTATATTACTGATATTATGTTATTAGGTTTTGGTTATTTCTAGCAATTGTGACAACTGAAAATCACCTAACCGTAAATATAAACACATTAAAGCAGGACTAGTTTCTTCTGTATTAAGGATATTTGACTCTACTTTTATTCTTAGATTTGGTAACGCGTAGTAGAACTTGGTATATTTCTAGTTTCACATCAACTTTTATCCCGGGAAAAAAAAAGTTGACGCAATAATAAAAGTCTCACTACCTTTCTTTGCAAAGTGAATATCTCCAGGGGATAGTCACCATAATATCGATAGGGTATCACCGTAAAGTGGAAAGGAAGTTAATTGAGATTTAAATAGACGCCCAAGTCCTTGTCTGGGTCCATTCATCATCCGGTTCATTGCTTCATTTCGTTTATGATCGGGCGAGACAATCCATTGGTTTGATTACACTCCTTTAGGATCCAGTCCTGTTGATAACCGGCCCGACCATTTAATGAGATGCGGGGTAGTTAGTGAGTTAGTTAATTAAGTGGGTAGCGGACATAAATTAGTTGATAAACGAGACTGCCTTTCGTGTTTTTTTCGTCTGTGTCGTAATGGTTCCTTCTCGCGTTCGGAGATGGCGGAAGGTAGCAAGGTTTAGCCACGGTAATACGGCTCGTACCTCGTTTAGCTTGTATATACTTGACTATAGATCAGACAATCTATCATGGCATTAAGGCGAAGCATGATAGTTTGAACTTGAATAAGCCCATAGCAACCCTTTTAAACTATACAACCAATTATGTAATCCGATAAGTAAGTAGGAGCTTTTATTTGTTGACAAGAGTGGATCGTATGACAAATTATTTGAATTGTCAACATGGTTCTTATAATACTCTTTTATAAGCATTTAATTTCTCTTTAAATACGTTTTTAATAACCGATAATTAATGGTCTCCAAATTTTTCTAAAAACACTCTTTATAATCAATCCTTTCATCGTTTTCAAATAAATGCCCTTCTACATGCGCATTTGGACTTTATTGTTTATTAACTCCTTCAACACCAAGGTCATTAATGACTTAATCCAAGGAGTAGGAATTGAGTTAATAACTTTGAGTGACTGTATTACTGACTACTAAAACTCTGTGATCACTGATGTACGAACTGGGAATATATAGTCTCATATTTTCGCCATCATGCCTCTTTTAAAAGTAGTTGATTAGGACTACACAATGTTACAGTATTCCCATGGCTTCTTTGGTGCTGACTGACAGCTGATGGCTTTGAAAAGTTACCAGACCAATTTATGTATCTCTACGCCGAACCATATGATCTGCAAAAACATGTGTTTATCAGCTGTCATTTCTGAGAGTCAAAATTTAGGTATGTACTGTGAGCTGTCAGTCAGCACCAAAGAAGCCATGGGGCTACTGTAGTTAAATGTTACGCCGTTCTAGTCTGAAGGCAAGTAGTGAAACGGTTTAAACCCTCCAGAACAATTCACTAAAAATGCATTACAGTGAACAATCATAGCTCAGAACTTGATGAAGCTAACCTAAATATGGATGCCAAATGTCATGGGAGGAGTTGCTCACAGTATATAAGTACAATTTGCTGTGTATAATGTTTGTGAGCGCAATCTGGAAGCTGTAATTGAATCGAGAAGAGGAAGAGAACCTAATTAAATGGAGGAGCATGTCGCTAAAGTAATTTCAAAACGCATATACTTTCTTTGGTTGAATCAAATATCTGGTGAATCTTGCTCTCAAGGAGAAAATGTTTCTTACCAAAAAGCTTTTAGATATATACTCTGCCATTAATTTGGCATTAACTCTCACCATTTCAACCTAATATTTGAAAGGATAAGATAGAAGGACAATTTAGACGAGCACAAACTTCAAATCACGTTTGTACCGATCACTGGGCGTAAGCGGTAGGTTGTAATTTAAATCACGAATATAGCCGAGGCTAGCCGACCAGTACCGAGATCTCATTTCTCTCCACACTACTATACTTTACACGGCTCGTGGCTCCGGAGGGCCGGGTAAACAATAAGTCTGGCGTCAGGTTGAAAAACCCCAGTTTTAACAGCGAGAGAGTTTTTTTTGGTTAGATTAATAACTTCCTCCACTATTTTATATCACCATACACTTAGCTACCAAATATATAATTACTATACAGCATAGTAATAGTATTTTAGTAAATTATAAAAAGTATCATTTTATTCATAAATAGAAAGTCTTCTCTTTATAATTATTTACTAAAATACAAATATTTATTATGTTTTCAAGTTTTCAAAACTTTAAAAAACAGTGTGTATATATATATATATATATACTTATATCGTGCAGTTGTATTAATTACTTAAGCGATGATTTCAATTATGTTATTAAGTTTGTACATTTCCTATTTTTTGCATCGCGTCTTACTGCCCATCCGAATGAGTCGAGAATGAGTAAGGTAGAGTTTTGATTAAATGTATTGGAATTAGAGTGAAGTGATAGTGGTGACCAATTAAGGTAAATATACTCATTACATCTGCCATGTTTTAATAATAGCATGTGTTTTGTTTATTTTTTATGTAAAAGTCTAATTTGTTGTAATTAGAGTCGGTAGGCGTACCTATATTAATCTAATTTCACCAAAGAGCTATTTATGGACAAATTTAAAGCCTCGTACACCCCTGCGTGCGGAATAGCGAACCGAACGCCGAACCTGCAACAAAACCATGCTCATTTTTCCGATCCACCCAATGTCGGTATTTCGACCAACCATCAAAGAGTGGTTCGCGGATGTGTTTCAACAGTGTGGACGGGTAAGCGAACATTTCGACAAACATAGATTTTACTTCAGCCCAGAGACGAAAAAAATACGTTCTCTTTGATGTGCGGTTCATTGAGTATTGTTTCAAGAATGTAAAAAAGTAAATTTGAAACATAAAATATATTCAGGCAAGGGTGGCGTGACCGTACGGTGGGTGGGGGAGGTCCATTATTCTAAAAAAAAGTGTGATTACTTATTTTATAAAATCTAATAAAAAGTAACTACTATTTAAAAATATTTATTAAACCAGAGTAGTCGATAAACCATAATATTAATAAAAGAATAAATCTCTGCACAGATGTATTTTTAACTTCGCTTCTTCAAGGCTAGCTGGATGCAAATATATGCAGCGGCCGATTCTTGTTGATAGATACGTATTATTCTCTTTGGGTTTGGACGATACTAACGGAAAAACAGCGAACCAAACACCCCCCATCACCTGTCAGTGTTCGACGCACGGTTCGCCATTCCGCTCGCTGGTGTGTACGCGGCCTAATGTGATCATCTTGAACAATAATATGAAATGTGGACTTTATATACCTTTTCAAAATTCTTAGTTAAGTCTCCAATTTTCTTTATTTGATGGCTCAAACTAATGTTTTCCTTAAACCCTACTAATAAATTACAAATTTGCCTGATTTTTGCATATTTTAATATGTCATGAACTTTGTTCGTGAAGTTTATTAATAATTTTATTTGTTGACTTTGTGAATTTGGCCTGTATGGCATTATATAAATTAGTTTTATGTGGACATTACTCATATTTCAAATTAGAATGAGAAACTTGACCTCTTGACTAGAAACATCGAAATTTCGCGAGACATGTTGTTATGAACTTTTATCCAGCACGTTATCATTACTATCAAAACATATTTAAATAGAGTTGTAGCATTTTTGAAATAATAACAAAATCGCGAAATAAAACGAATGTGGTGGAAATAATTGTAATAAAATAATAAAATATCCTGATTGTTGACAATCAAGATAGTTGAATATGTTTATCATAAAGTGTTGTAAATTATAACTGAGCTAATAGCATTATTTCATTCAGTTTTAACTAGCACAGAATTTTTATTTTCATCCAGTAAAGCTGACTGACTGGTGACGTTCCCAACACAAAACCGAGGCTAAAACAATATTAATTATTTCTTTTAACATTAATTAAGGTGTTAGATGACTTGGTAAAAGGGGGCCTGAAAATAAATCTTTCGGGGGGTGAAGTTTAATCTGTTGCGCCACTGTCGTTCATGTGTTGAAATTTTGAAAACAAATCAGATTTAAATGCATATTTAATATTACACCCACCGAGATTTTGAAACAATTGTCAAACTATTCTATTAATACAATAATAGAAAGAGTTTGCTTATGCCTGTACAGTTGTTGAAATAGTCAAAACAACTGAAAGAGGAGAGTCAGAGGAAACGAGAGAAATATTAGCTTGGCTCGTCTACTACTCCTCTCACCTCCTTCGTAATACTTGAAACATTCAACGGTCTTTTGGCCGAGGGATATCGTTACTGTACGTGGAAATATTGCCATTTGTTACCTCACAGGAAAATACAAATGCCCATACAGTTTGTGTTGTGACCCCGCTATCAAGCTACATCATTCTATTCGCAAAGAGCCATTCTACTACATTATATCAGTAGCTTTTTGGTTTATATTCATTTGGATCGTAACGAGCAACCCAAACATGTCGTTTTTGGTACTTTTCAAAGTGGAAAATTTCGCCTTTAAAACTATTGTAACAAGATTAGAGTCTGGCAGCGGGACCGGCCTGTTCTCGTTGTTGTCCCTTGTATCTGCGCTCCTTGTTATCTCTGTCTCCCTCCTTGTCTGGCGGGTGGGCGGCGACCTTCTCGCTTGACTGGAGGATCAGAGGGGCCGAAGGGGTATGGGGGGGGAGGACGGAGACAAGTCTAGAGGGGTCTAGATCCTTTTTATTCTAGAAGTGGAGGATTCCAGACCCTCAGCTCTCACCACCCCTATAAATACAAGCTCAGCGGTAGCCTCAAGGCAGTTCTTGGCTCGCGACTGAAGAGTCCGGGAGTTCGTGTGGCGCGTGCCGCGGTAGTGTGTACGGCATGGGAGTGGACCGGCGTGTCCAGTGAGCGGACCTGCGTGTCCAGTGAGCGGACCTGCGTGTCCAGTGTGTGGACCTGCGTGTCCAGTG
>CABFVX010005320.1:17029-52404 GCA_902151425.1 Timema shepardi
TAGAATACTGTGTTAATGAACATTTTTGTGACTGTCTTTTAAATATTTGAATAGTTATTAGGTGTTTTATAGTTGTTAATTTGTTTATTTAATTTACTTATATTTTTATGTGTTCTATTAGTTTATTAATTTACAGACTTGATTAAGACTCGTTTTATTTTATTTTATGACTTGTTTAGTTGTAATTAGTTTATATGTACAGTTAATCGGTGTGTGTACATAGTGATAATTTTAATAATTAAAACTTTGAATATTCCGCGGGCATTTTCATTCGTGTTTGGTCAGCAGCATACCCCAATATCTTTAAAAGAATTCGTGGTTCACACGTCCACGTGTGAACGGCCTGTGACCCTCCCAGGTCACGTGCGCCCCCCACGTTACAATACCTTTCACCTTAATTTTGGCACAAACTTTATTTTGAAATAACAATCCCTTTCTTAAATAACGTGTTATTCCTGGAGATCTGCAGCTCTTCTCAACACTCCAGTGTGCGGCCCCCTTAGCTGGATTAATTATTATTATTAGCACCGCGTCTTACTACCCGTTCGGGTTATACACACATACGCTAATGTGTAATGGTAGGATGATTGTGAGATGAAATGGATAACCTACAGTTTAACGTGGAATCCGAACCACGGTGGAGGCCTGGCACTCCCCACATTCACAAGAAGTCTTGTCAGAGGTGAAGGAAGGGTTTGGTAATCAAATAAATTTATGCCGGGACCCTGGATTAATTAAGTACTGTGTATGGTTAGCTATGTATTGCTTGCTGTCTTTTGGATGCTTATAGACGAACCACCATTAAAGTAATCTTTTAGAATAAATCTGATTACTGTCAAATTTGATGCCATATTTCAAAAGGACCAGCGGCAATGTTATTACGATTGAATATGGAAAATACTAGAGTTAATCTTTTTTTTAAAATCTGTTTGATATTATTTTTCCATTGATACAATTTCTTAAATGCTAAATTGAGCGGCAGACTTGATCATTTATAATATAGAACCAGCTTACTTTTTTTTTGTCCGTCGAGTAAGAATAGTTTTTTCTTTGACTATTCATTTAAAAAAACGAGTTTTCATTACTTGGTCAAGATGCTAACATCCCTGAGTATATAATAGACTATCTTCTTTTATAATTTAATAAAGTATTTTTATGTTACTTTTTTTAATGTGTGTGTGTTTTATCTTATATATCATAGCTTTTAAATATAATTGACACTGCAAACTTCGAAACTTTTCATTAATAAATGGGTTAAAATTTCACAGTCATAAAATTTATTATTGTGTGTTTTTTTCCTCCACTTAAGAGAACATGTTTTGACCAGATGATGTTACACAAAGTATTTAAATACATGCATTTTCCGTTTGAAAAACAAGTTAAGTTTTAAATCAAATATGCCAACGCCTGTGATCGTATATCTCTCACTGTATATTTAATTGTATAAGTTAAGCATCAGGGTAAACCTCCAATCAGCTCTACTTGTATACTGCTACTTGTTAAAATACTAGTCTATTAGCAATAGATGATTATGCAAATCTTGAATGTATGTGACTGTATCTTAGAGTGGGGCGATGAATGGTCATTCATGAAGGCACAACCTGCTTCGGGACATATCTGGGAACTAGTTTACTCAAGTAGCGTGTCCATAACACTCTAATATAACTTTAGATACACATGTTAATATATCCACTCGCAAGTTTGTAAACAATTTATGGGTTCATTTTAAGTCCACGCCGGGTCATTTGCAGTTTCATTTCGACGGGAAATGACGGTGTTTTTTTAGTGACTTTTTCCATACGCTCAACGGCGATTGGACGGTGTAAGTATGCGCATCATTTTATTTCTCGCGTTCCACGCCTTACTACCCGTCCAGTCTATGTGTGTATTTACACAGATCGGGTGATTAATGAAGGATTTCCAAGAAGAGTCAATGAAAAAAGAACGGTTCTGCAGGTGATTTTACAAAGGAAGGCCAATTAGTCGGATCATATTATGGGCAAAAATGACTTATTTATTAATGTCATAGACGACAAAGGGGTGGGGAGAAGGGATCCACGAAGGTGGGGAATGCAACTGATGGCTCACCTCATACAAGAAATAACAGAAAGTTGCATAATCTAAAACAGGTAGTTTCTTATAGGACGTGATTTGGACAATTCAATGGACCTGTCGAAAGTCAGAACACATAATAATAATTATGAGGAGGAGGAGGTGGGGATGAGGAGGAGGTAAAATCTAGTTTAAATACTTCATTGGAGCGGAGGGAGACCAGAAAACAGTTTATGAAGCTGTAAAATAAATTGAGCCGTCCCAAAATACGTCAGTCATAGTTGTTTTCCGACTATTCCCATGTGCACTAAAACACCTATTAACCACTACTTTATAAATAGAAGAAAAAATCATTGACTTCTTGACGTTCTGTATTTAACTTAGTCTCGCTAACCAAACTGCATGACCGTGCCTAAATAAGATGAACGAGTCTTTCTTTAACTTTTTTTTAATTGCAATACAAACAAATGCTAACACACATCATATACTATGCAGGTGGCGTATATGGGCCATCTTACTTGTAGTAGCGTGCGTGTAATATTTTTTTTCGTGTGGAATATAGAAAACTCTGAGTATCCTTTGCTAACATGTGTTCATGTTATTTATACGGTTCTAACTGCGACGTACGAAATGCGGTCATAAATCCCTGTTATGCACCAGCAGGCCATTATTGACACTCGAGAACGGGACCGATAAATTTACGCTCGTTTGCACTTTCCAGGGCAGGGTTGGGGGGGGTGGGGGGTGGAGAAACATACATTTGTTTCAATCACTTCACATTATCGCCCCTTTAACTTAAAGGTATTGGGTTCGTGCTGCGACACGGATGGAAGAGGCGGATACTCGCACCTGTGGTCTCACGGTCTAAGGCGTGAAACTTGTGGTGATGAAATTGTTGAAGTTTGACTGGGTGCATATGAAGTGGTTTGTCACGTGTGATTTATCCACTTTCGTCGTTAATGTCGTAGCATCTTTAAGCTACCCTTTATTCCTTAAGTTAAGCCGTTAATTACTTGATATATATTACCTTGCATATGCGTGCACGTGATCTAATCATGACGCTATTTTAGTCTGGTTTGACATGCAAATGCTGATACATTTCCTATAATTTCTACCGTCCTCATTCCTACCTCACTAAAAGAGTTAATGCAGATGGTTCGGATGGGTAGTAAAACGTGATGCACAAAATAACGTGGATGTTTCCATGGCGGGTTAGACTTAAATTTAATTGGAAACTTTTCTCCGTGTCGTAAAATGTTGTGTAAATCTAGGCCTCAATGTTGTGAATTATTCATCGAATCCTCGAACCCTCGAATCTTTAAGGATATTCTAGGATTATAAAAATATATCGGATTTAAGATTCGAAAGAAAGAATCCAGATTTCGAACTAGATCTAGTTTCAGAGCTGCTTATTGGTGGTACATCCCCAACATAATTATAGAAAAAACTTAACAACCAGACAATCAATTTAACACTTAAATTGCTGTAAGACTTACATTGTAAGCATTTTATCAATAATTGTTAGCATGTGATTACTATTTTCACTTTCAATTATTCTGTTACATTTCTATTTCCTCTTATGCTAATTATTTTGTCCACTACTTGGATTTTAGTTAAGATTTTTTAATGGTGGCTTCGACCCATCTCTAATTAATTATTGTCAATTAACTCTTTCATTTAATGTGAGATATATTGGCAGAAAACATTATTGGGATTACGCTTCGAGATCATTCAGACTTATAACAAGGATAGCAATATGTCTGTCATGCGTGCTACTAGGTGGCACGCCAACATTAAAAAATCCCTCCTAAATAAAACTTTTCCCAACGTGCTATATTTTTTTGAAGTCAGTATTATTTAGACAACCATGTCATTCTATGTCATGTCACAATGAACTTTGTGATATCGATGGCTAAAAATCATCTCTGCCCGTACTTAAGGTAGGATAGTAGTAGGGAACCCAAATTGTCAGCACTAATTTTGTAGTTTTTATACTGAAACATAAAAATAAATAAAATATTGCTTTAGTACAGAGATTAATTTTCTTCACTTGGTGATATAAACAGTAATAGATGAAAATCTGTGACGAGCATACATTTTTTAAATTAAGAGAAAAAGTTGTCATTAAATTCCAGGACACCTTTGACAGATATGCAACAAATGTTGAGGTAACCATGTGAGGAAAATTAAACTCTAGGTTAGTACTGAAGCAATATTTGATTTATTTTGACCAAAAAAGTTTTTCTATATAAGCGGCAAAAACACTTGACTTTTTATCGCGTCTTCTACATATACACACACACATCCTAAATAATTGTATTTATCAGTTTTTATGGTCACAACATAAAATTATAATTTATTTGCGGATTATTTTTGTGGTTTTGAAGCGTAAGATCTGCACTCCCAAAAGAAATAGCTCAGCGTGAAGATTTTTACCGTTAGAAAAGCAGTGCTGAGTCATGCATATGTTTCCTATTCCAATAAATTGTTGTGTGAGCAATATTTCCGGCCCACCCTGTATCCAGTAATGGCAGGCTGGTTAACACCGCAGCAACTACTTATAAAAGACCCGACTGGCCGGTCGAGAGTACACATCACGTACTATTGGGTTTGGGATCGCCCCCAGGGTTGGGGAGGGGGGGCTATTATGAAGGGGGGAGACACTTTCTTGATGGCAGGTGCACCGTTTCTCGACCAACCAACTCTTGACCGGTTCATCACGGGCGAATTAGCCACGTGGGATGGCCCCGGGACCCACCTGACGAATGATGATGGACCATCCCCACGGCCCGACTGCGGGAAGGAAATGTCATTGAGCTTGTTAGTATATGGCCACAAGTCACGTCATGAAGCCGTGAATCAGTCATCACTTATTATCTGGCTGTGAGGGGAGCTATTCAAAAATTTTTTTTTTGTTTCAAAATTGAGTGGTACTTGGGTAAAAGTGGAAAATTCACATCACACATTGTTGTATAACAGATGGCAGCACTAGCTCCATTTGACGTCTATTAGAAATGTATCATGGTTGTCTAACAGATGGCAGCATTGACTCAATTTGAGTTAAAATTTGAGTTTCCCTTTTTTTTTCACTGTGCCCTTGAACTATCAATATATTCATAGAAATCTTAAGACTTTTCACTCTCTCCACCAACTTTTTACTTTCTCGCTAGCTTACAGGTAGAGAAAGTATTGTGATCGTCAAAAATATCGAACGAGAGATATTGATGAATGTCGACGTTTCATGACCCCCCGAACCCTAAACAGTGGTCTTTGCAATGCCGTCTGTCCGTGTGTCTGTTTAAACTTAAAATTAAGAATACTTTAATAAAGGGCGAAAAGATAAAAAAAATAGATTTTCTCAAAATCGGCTCTTAACGATTTTGATTAAAATTCGTATCTAGGCGTTGATTAAGATTATAAATAAACTGGCTATTTTCATTTTCCCGTGAAAATTACTTTTAGTGTATTTCACAGAGGCAGAAACTTCCATATCTCCGTAACTATTTGAGATACTAAATAACTTTTCATTGCAGAATTGTAGGACTATTAAAAATAAAAAACTTTTATATGAAATATATTTTTATAAATCCAACAGTTTCTGAGATATTGGCAAATATATGGATACAATTTTGTGAGCTTTAGTTGTAAAAAGATACTACTTAAGTTTTAACGCAATAATTCTCCAATACCATAGAGTAATTAAATGTTTATGTTGTATTTCCTTAAACCCCTTAGGAGAAATGTTTGTATAACAATGATCTATCTCCATTTTAGACTCAATAGTCAATATTTACATTTTTTATTGGTCAAACTTATAAATGAGGAATTTAATAGCACTGTGATGGCATGAAGATTTGCAACACCTAATGAAATGTATAAAATTTTAACCGGAAGTTGAAATTTTAATATGAAGTTTTGGCCCTTGTGGACCCAATATTGCTCTTTTGTATCGGTTCAAACATAAAAATGAGGACATTAATACTTTAAAAATAAAATTATAAAATTTTAAACCAGGATTAAAAAATGTTTTACACAAATATAGTGCAATTTATACTTGGGTTTGCTAGTGTGTATTATTTCGTTTCACATAATATATTACGAGTTTTGAGTAAAGATCTCCATTTTTAAACAATAGAGCGAGAAAGTCCGTGCGGAGTTCCGTACCATTTATTTTTATCTTAAAAATTTCCAAAATTAAATGTTAATGATACCAAACAAATACAATTGTTCTGGTTTTCCATACTGGAGTTTGAGGGTTTGAATGCCGGCTGGGTCTATTTAGTTTTACTTGAATGCTTTCCTACTCCTCCTCCGTGTGAATGTAAATTAATTTTGTATACTCAAAGTAATGTCCTTAGAATCATAATTTGGAAACAAGATAAATTTTAGTCAAAAAAATAAATGTATGCTTTGTGGGAGTGGACGCTTAAATTAAAGGTACAGTCCGATTTTCATATAAAGGAGTTTTTATACAAAACAAACACATTTTGGTGGCCAAGATTGATTGCGTGATAGATTAGATATAATGTTATTTTCAAACGTTGCAGCTTCAGATCAAAATATAATATTTATGTATTAACTTTTCTCACTTTTATAACCGTAAGATAAATCCCTTCCTGTGAAAACTAGACTCTACGTATTTTCTCAAATGTTTTTCCATTTTCACTCTACAACTATGGATACACTTCCTCTAAATTCAACCTTACTCATCACTAACACATTATAGTAATTAGTACATGTGTATACAACCTGAACGGGTAGTATGATGCAGTTCTTATATAAGATTGGGATAACCCAGATAGGTAATAAGATTGGGGGAAGGGAGGGATTCATTTTTTTTAAGTTGTTTATGTCATTGATAATCACCCTATTTCTTGTGTTGCCGTCTTGTTAATAGTTCTCTCTACCTTCACTGAAAGCGCTACAAGGCTGGTCTCTTACCTCACATTGCCTCTGGTTAGAGTACCGGTTGCGTACGCCAAGTGGAGGGTAGTCGTTGGCACCAGTGTTTCGTGGTCCACTATAATCAGGAGGGCCAAGGTGCTAATAACTGGGCAGGTTTGAAAACACAAGTTAAAAAGTATATGTTTTTTGGCTCATTTTTTATATTTGTGGACACCCTGTGCCATGTCTTGTTTCCAACCAGTCTCTCCAAACTACTCATTTGTTTGTGATGGCTCTAATGACAGCTTCGATTTGCAACGGCACACCGACCGGTCGGATATGAAATGCCAATCTCAAGGCTTGTCTTCTCTTCGGCAAGAGCAGTAACCTCACTGATGTTAACTTTTGTTAGCCATTGTTTATCTTGTGGCTTCTTGGACCTGCCTATTAAAGCAATTAAAAAGAAAAAAAGGTTTTGTGCCTAGAAGTGGAATGCGAACAACGTGTGGAAAAGTTTGAAGATGCCATAGAGGCAATGTTTCACGAGGCGTAGTTTAATTTATTTTCACTCCAAAGGGGTTTTGACTCTTCTTTTTTTTTACTGGATGTTTGTGGGCTTTAATTTTTTATTATTTTACGAATAACAAACATTTTTAACATAAAAATTTGCTAGATCATAGTAAAAAGTGAAATTTCATTAATTTTTTTTATTTTTTATGTTTAAATTTTAGCTGTTCTCAAATTTAATATGAATAGCTTATGGAACTTTATAGACTTAATATAACTAACTTATATATATATATATATATATAAGTTATATATGTATATATATAACTTATATATGTATATATATAACTTATATATGTATATATATATATATATATAAATAAATTAATTTACGTTTTACTATTTGACCATGATACTCTATTAAAATGAACTTGTCGTCGCCATGAAAGAGCATTAGAAATCATATTTCTAAAGTAAAAAAAAAGAAAAAAAGTGTAGCCTTTGTTGGGAATATAACCCTATTCCACCGTGTTAGGTCAGGCACGCTAACCTACACCTTATTTGTAAACATGTTCGGTGAAGTGGTAATGTTAAGGTGGATATGGAGGAAACGCAAGTTAAGGGCAGTTTTTATTACAACACTTTTTTTAGCCAAATTATATAAAATATTGCTTAAGTAGAATTATCGAGTTTAATTTTCTTCAGATAGTGAGTGTAATAGTGATGTAACAGTTCTTGAATATTGGTTGAGGGGTGTCTTGGAATTTAATGACAATTTTTTTGTCTTCATTTAAAAAATAATCTCGTGTAATGCCGCTACTCTCATGGCAGATACGCTGGATATTCAACGACTGTGAATAAAATATAACTCCATGTTTCTTCTGAAGCAATATTTTACTTATCTTGGCTAAAATATTGTTTTTGATATATACAAACCGCAAAAACACTGCCCTTAGCTCGCGTTTCCTCTTTAGAGAGTTAATATCGGAACGTGTGTGTCGAGTGGTGTAGTCTTCAATTAGCTAGGGGCTACGGGTATAAGGTAATTAAGGGAGTGAGGTACCCCAAACGCTGGAATCAAGAGTAATTTGAGCTGGGCTAGTAGGCACCCCTACAACATTTTTTTTAAATTGGCTGAAGGCAATTTTGTAATAAAACACGAACACCAAACGCACAACTATGCTAACCTTATCACAGCTTATTTCATACTTCTCTTCGCGGGACATCATTGAAATGGAAAGGGGGATTTAAAAAAAGTTAATTATAGACGCTAATAGTGTCTTATAAACCTTCAAATAACCGTTACTAATTAATTTAAAATTGTTCGCAATAAATTAATTTGTGCGTACCGGACAGTCCACCTTCGTTCTAGTCATAGAAAAGGGGTTTTGTGTGGGGGGTGGAGGGGGGCGGAGCGGGGGTTAGTTAGTACAGATAATATGTGTTCACCTGAAATAATGTGAAACACTTAACATACTTTTAAGAGAAAAATAAATCTGATTTTTTTTTTCGTAGCCATAGGTGCCGTATATTTTCTAAACTAAATTCGAACAATCTGTACCGTCTTTCTTATATTAATGAGTTGATTAGTTTATTAAATAATTTGTTTATGAATTGAAGCACGTTCAATTATAATCCCCCCCGGTGACCTGGCGGTCTAGGGGTAAGGTGTCAGACATCTGTGCTGGCAGCCGGGGTTCAATCCTCGGTCCCGGCACAGATTTATCTGATTACCAAACCCTTCCTTCACCTCTGACAAGACATCTTGGGAATGTAGGGAATGCCAGGCCTCCACCGTGGTTCGGATTCCACGTTAAACTGTAGGCTCTCCATTTCATCTCACAATCACCCTACCATTACACATTAGCGTAAGTGCGTATAACCCGAACGGGTAGTAAGACGCGGTGCTAATAATAATAATAATAATAATAATAATAATAATAATCCCAGTGCAGATGTTCCATTTCATCGACGTCTCATATCTCTATCTCTCTCTTTGGAGACCAACAAGTAGTTTCACCCTCATCGGTGGGCTGTGGACTAAACGTCATAAACGTCAAGCTCGCCTAGACTAATTCCCTGGTGGTAGAAGAAGTAGAGGTTAACATCGTATCGTATGTATTAAGGGTGTTTAGCTCCACTCTGGATCGCTATGCTTTCTCACCCTAAATGTGAATACATTTTCTCTCAAATTCCACCTTCCTCAATTAACCTTGAGCAGCCGCTAACCCATCGTAAAGATTGTAGTTGACCCGCCTCGTGTGCGGTTTCCGACCGCCACTTGAACGAGTCGAACCTCCCGCGCACCTGCCCCGTGCGCATGCGCATCACGTCACTTCCACTCGCTCGTTCGGGCTGCTTGACCTCCTCACCTCTGCGGACCCCCCTCCACTCTTACCTGTTGCATGCACGCAGTGGAAGCTGTATTGGAACTTTGGATATATTTCAGGGACAAAGTATAACCGATCCACCGGTGAAAGAACCTTTGTGGTCGCTCAAAAAGCTACTAAATTTGCACCAATGTATTTAGACGACACTTTAAATGTTGTTTAGCTTTTCTATTTAACATTCAAAGTCAATTTCGACAGCTGAAAGCTATAATTTATAGTAAACTTTGTCACCGACTAACATAATAATGAGTATTATTGTAGTATTATACTAATTTGTATATTATCCAAATATGTATTAGTTACTGTAGCCAATACGACAATACTTCAGGGACAAGATAAAAACTCTAGCCCGAATGGCAGGACTTCATGGACAAATAAAGAGGAACATATTTTCAAAACTAGTTGAAAATCATTAAATAAAGCACGGGAAGGTCAGTGCTCTAAGCGCAGAAACGTTATTCTATAAAATTAAATCGCTAACAGGTCTTGCATCAATAAATAATACTGAAATAAAACTTTTATTGATAACGAAAGCATTTCACTCAAGCCCCAAACACATTTAAAACTACCATTAAAAACAACACGTAACCTAGAATCAATCCTCACGGGAAGCCTTCAGTTTCCCCATTATTTGTAAGGCATCTTATGAAATGCATTTATACAGTGTTTTTTCCGTGTACATGGACGTAGTTTTTTTTTTAAATCAATTCCAATTAATTCTAGTATGTCTGATTCGACAGAGCGAGGCTCTCTGCTCTAATATTACAACGTTTAAAACATTATACTTATCTCTGGTTGGAGGATGCATTCAATTATTACCCTTCAACCATTGGCTTAGTGAGTGCTTAAAGTTTCACAGTGGGTAGTTTTGAAACGTTTCCAAAGGTATTTCCATATTTAAAATCACCCTATGATTCCCCCTTTCGCCTCTATCCGTTTCCCAACTACGCAAAATTATACCGAGAGAAAACGTTCTTACATAGAGTGTAATTTAATTTGCATTTTCTTTGAGAATGTTATAAAAGTGGAGAAGAAATGGTACGGGATGGCTCAAGATTGTTGAAAATGTATGCAATTACTTTTTACAAGGTCTTTTACAAGCCCTTTCCTGCGAATCGAACAGAGGATCTTTTTCTATCCTTCTCTGGATTTGACGATAGTTCTTTTGTTTGGTTAAGTAATAATTGAAAAACTGCCTAAATAGTTGGAACAACAATAAGATATATCGTCGGAAAATATTGAGCAAATACCGTATTTATTTTAAATTTTATTTTGACAAAGGGTCTTACAACACGTTCGGGCTATGAACATTTAACTACACTTAATACGATAGGGATGCGGAAGGAGGAAATTTACCCGGATTGGGGAGAGGGGGAGAAAGAAAAACTATTTAACAAAAATAACCCTCAACCTGGCTTTTATTTTTAAAAAAACCAGACCCCATATAGTCTGCAAGACCATGTAAATAGTAGATACCACGCTTATCTTATATTTATGAGTATTATGGTTCAACTTTCGGATGAGTATAGACATAATTAGGGATTTAACTAAATTGTCGTATTTGACAGTACCGCTGGATAATAATAATTTCATATATTTGAAGCTTTTACCCATTCAAATGTATAATTTTGACTTAATTAAACCACTTACAGTCATGGGCTATGACGGTAAAAACTGTATAGTAATTTTCTGGAATTCAAACCATTTAGTTTTCAAAGGGGGTTAAGGGTTGTTGTGTACATTCTGATTATATTTGAAAATTCGTAAAACGTCAATACTTTCTCGAGTTGAATGTTATATATATATTAGTAAAAAACTACTCTTAACGAAAAATATCCATTCATTAGAACAAGTTTACTACAGTGGAAAAGCTTGATCCAATATTCGTATTTGGTTCTCAACCAGGTATTCAGCACTCACTTGGTAGGTGCGGTACACACTTATTCAAATTTACCAATTTGAATTTATTTGCATTCTTATGTTTGCAGTATTTCCCTTTTCTCCTGCTACCAGGATCAATTTTTAATTTATTTTTTAAAGTTGCATTAATTTTTACTATACGACTAGTCTTTTTTTTTCATTTTATTACCTTGGAGGACATACAAGTAATGATTTTTCAAAACATATAACTATTTTATAACTATTATTGTGATTATAACATGTACGTTGCATTCTCTGTGTAGCCCTAAGACCATTAATTTAAATAAGTAAACTTGATTTTCACTCAAATTATTCACTCTTTAGTTAAGTCTTTATTTATTTATTTATTTTATAGTAATCGAATTTTCAATGGGAAAAATACCGACTTAAAAGCTTTATAAAAAGTCAAGGTTAATTAGTACACTCCGTTTAACCTGACTTCACCTTGACGGATACATACAGTAGCCCCATGGCTTCTTTGGTGCTGACTGACAGCTTTAAAAAGTTACCAGACCAAATTACGTATCTCTACGCCAAACCATATGATCTGAAAAAACATGTGTTTAGCAGCTGTCACTTCTGACAGTTAAAATTTAGGTGTATACTTAAATGTTGACCGTCAAAAGTCAGCTGTGAGCTGTCAGTCAGCACCAAAGAAGCCATGGGGCTACTGTACCATACTGGAATAATGCAAGGTAAGCTTGCAATGGTGTTGATGTAGAAATTGTGACGCACTTTTTACTTTCTAATCTAGATAAAGTCTTTAAATTAAAAACATATTATTCCTCGAGATTATGTTGGACTTTGGTCCTCTTAACTCAAAAACGACTATTTAATAATCATATTTGTCTGGCTGTATATGTATGGCTGCCATCCAAAACGATTTAATAAATTTTGTTTAAATTTGATAGGTATCGAACTCGCTACTTTTTCGTTCAAGTATTCCTTCATTGGTTCTCAAGAGGCTGAGTTGACCCCGTTACAGACCCACTGCTTCACAGAAACTCTGGAAGCGCCGGAGATTGACCCCTGGACTTCTGAATCTGTAGTCAGTAATTCTGACCAGTAGACCACAGAGGCGGTCTAGACAATTGAAAGAAATGAAAAACCTTTGTATTATTCTTTTGAGATTACACAAATTCCCACATTATTCACAATAATAGATTATCTTTAGAAAGAGATTCTTACATTTAATCCAAACTTTGAGTTTCATTTAAAACTTTGTGTTTATCTTGTGTAAGCTGTTATGGTAACAAGGAACATCTTTTGTGTAACTTTTTCATACAAAACACAGTCAAGTACTCGCTTGGAAATAATGTGTATATTGTAGTTTTATTCGTGCTGAAGCTTTTTGATTGTAACTGCCATTCATCTTTATCGTTTTACAATATCCAAATCTCTGTTGACCACTTACCAGCGAAAATCTCGGGACATAAGAGTTCATGAATAGTTCTCGGAAATTATCTTGGCATTTTCCAGCCACCGAGGGCTATTTTTAATTTCCTTCCCTCCTCTATTTTTAGTTTGGTTAAAGCTTTCTCTTGGTTCCCTTGTCCTAATCGGTTTTCTCGTTAACAGCTGAATAATGATAGAGAAAAAAACACTGCGTTTATTGACTCGTGTGTGTGGTATGACAGCAACACAATCATATCCACAAATTGTGATTTGAACAACTATTATATGGTTAAACAAACTAAATGCTTTTTTTTGTTTGTTTGAAAATTGAATCTTACTGTCACCTATAAACAATCGTTTATAGTTCGAATAATCTTCTATCCTGGATGAAACTAACTTCTACGCATCATACATTCTTCCGGGAATTTGACGGAAAAGGGGACCCCACAAAAGAATAACCTTGCATTTGACCACCAAGCCATGTAAACATATACATTTTTAAGAAACTTGGAAACAAAAATGTTTTATTGTTGTGGTTGAAAGAAGCGCACACTTACAACCAAGTAATCAAAAATCAATGTCTGAAGCCCCATATGCCGCTCTTGCCCCGACTCTTCAGCGAGATGCCGCTGTTAGCATGCCAATTAGATATTCAAACAAGTCAACAAGTCCGTGATCATATTTGTTTTCTCCAGACCGGGGGAATTCTAAGCTAGCTCCCTCTGATTACGATTTATTGGAGAGAAGGGGGAGGGGGGGCACGCACGAGATCTGGAGGGGAGGCACGACCATGATCTTGGTAATTAGGGGTTTCCAAGGTCACCGCCGAATACATTATCTATCGAGCGTATGGATAGAGAGAGACAGACAGAATAGGGTTTGGTGGGAAAAAAAATATTCTGTGGGCTTTGGAAGGATTCTGACAAGGTCAGGAATTTCTTTCTGTAGTACGTATTTAGGACGTAAGATACTTCATCGCAGTTCTTCTTCAGAATTGTTAACTATCATCGATAGACACCAATCACGCAAGATAAACCACGACCCTGTCGGAAAACGGGTGATGATGAACTTCTTTTAATTTAAAGTTCACATTTCATATATGACAGCTAGAAAAGTTACTAGATCTTCTTTCACGTATTGATACGTCAGTTCATGTTATCTTCAGCTTTCATTTTCAATAGCTATAAAATAAACTAATACTATAGTAGAGTGATAATCATTTATTATGAAAAAAAAATCTATTTTCTAAAAGGCACTTTTTATTAAAATTGGACTTTAAACATCCTTTATGGTGAACGCAAAGTAAAAAAAAATATTACGAAATTAATTTAATTTGAGACATAGGAACAGTGACCGTCTGGGGGATGGCGGGAGGGGCGGTCGGTCAAAGTGGGCAATTGCCCTGGGTCTCACATTCTAGGGGACATCTCCTCCAAAAAATATTAAATTCCATTACAGTTATTATTCTGAATTTAGCATCAAATAGAGTACAGATAATTAACAGCAATAATTATTCGCTTAGTGATAGGATTCCTTCCATTCCAGAATCCTGAAAACCCAAACTTTATGTAATTTAAGATTTACATTGTTAGAATAATGTGCCGCGGTACAGTAGAACACACCACCATTGTGCTACCGCTGTCGGTCTGCAGGAAACTAACGGTGCAAAGAGGAACTTACTTTAGTTAACTTAATTTGTTTGCATTTAAAACAGTCCATTCATAAATGGGTTGATATTCCATAAAACATGATAAATTATTAAGTAACAATAGTACCGAGTACGTATCAAAATATCATAAGGTCACGATGCTAAAACTTAAAAACTGACGGACAAATGGGGTCCTCAGATATATTTTTTTCCCCTGGGCCTCACATTTTCTTGAAACAGCCCTGCATAGGAAACACATTTTTGTAACATATCTTTTGAACAACGAAATACGTTATAGTGGTTTCTATTTGAAACTCATCGCGACTTACAAAGAAAGTGTTGCCTTTGGTCGATGTATGGATCGGATCGGCTTGACGTATTCGAGCCGAGCCAAAGTAACGTTCCATCCCTCTCATCCATCGACTGGATGCAATGCAACGACCGGCCGGTTCTTCTTGTTGATGCGGAGACCATGAGAAACGAGAGAATCGCGTGCGTGAGACAATGCGCCTGCGCAGAGGGCTTGTTTTTATATATAGATATATATATATATACGCCGCGTCTGTCCTCCCCCCTTTGCCCCTCTTTCCTTCCTAACCCTCCCTCTGCCTCGTGGCTTGGCTGGCGTGCTAACAAGCAGTGTTTTCTGTACTCTCACACTCATGCCATCTCACTCCCTCGCACTCACGTAACCTCACACACCTCTCTCTCTCTCTCTCTCTCTCGCCGTACCTCGCGGTGATGTTCCCTCTCTCCCTCGCTCTTCTGAAGGATGTTAACTGGACTAGTCATTTCACGGCCCCGGTCTCATCATCGACCAATAACGAGTTGGTCAAGTTTATTTGGTGGAATTATTTATGGCTGTAACATTCATAAGACCTCTTCGTAGACATTAAATCATACATTTTTGTGAAGCCATAAGCGGTAGTACAAATGAAATTTAGCATTTTCATAATCCCTGGAGGTGTCGAGGAGCGATGAGAGATAATTTCTTAGTTTTTAATTACCATCAAGCTAACTAGAGTCTAGTGCTGGGTCCAAGACGTCAGGCTCACTATAGACTGTAATGCCGGGTCCAAGACGTCAGGCTCACTATAGACTGTAGTGCTGGGTCCGAGGTCTCAGGCTCTCTTTAGTGCTGGGTCCGAGGTCTCAGGCTCTCTTTAGTGCTGGGTCCTAGGTCTCAGGCTCACTATAGACTGTTGTGCTTGGTCCGAGTTCTCAGGGTCACTATAGACTGTAGTGCTGGGTCCGAGTTCTCAGGCTCACTAGAGACTGTAGTGCTGGGTCCTAGGTCTCAGGCTCACTATAGACTGTAGTGCTGGGTCCGAGTTCTCAGGGTCACTATAGATTGTAGTGCTGGGTCCGAGTTTTCAGGCTCACTAGCGACTGTAGTGCTGGGTCCGAGGTCTCAGGCTCACTAGAGACTGTAGTGCTGGGTCCGAGACATCAGGCTCACTAGAGACTGTAGTTCTGGGTCCGAGTTCTCAGGCTCACTTTAGATTGTACGGCTGGGTCCGAGGTCTCAGGCTCACTATAGATTGTAGTGCTGGGTCCGAGTTCTCAGGCTCACTAGAGACTGTAGTGCTGGGTCCGAGGTCTCAGGCTCACTAGAGACTGTAGTGCTGGGTCCGAGTTCTCAGGCTCACTAGAGACTGTAGGGCTGGGTCTATGGAGTAAGCTTTACAACATACTGGAGAGGAAGGTGGACGCAGGTAGCTGGGTGAAAAGCACTTGGGTTTGGGTTTTTCCAACCGCTCTTCTTTCTATCGCGTGTGCACTTCTTTTAAATTACTTTAACCATTGGCTTAGAATGTATTAGCCTTGGGGCTTTTTGGGGAAAAAAGGTGTACTTTTAAAAACATAGGTTTGTCAACACATTATTTAAAACCCAACTTAACCTACCTCAACTATTACCTCTATTAATTTAGGGCAGAAATATGGTTAAAATTATATAGTCAAGAACGCTCTGGGCTTAATTCTCGCCCTACACCCTATCTCAGCTGATAGCGCGTCATCTTACTAAGTTAGAGGTCCCTGGCTCGATTGTCGGGATGGCCGAAAAGAACATAATTGGCGAAATAAGGGCTTCCTCTTACACAGTGTTGAATTGACGGCCAGGGTCTAGATGTCGTGTCTGGTCTAGATATAAGTTAGATATTAAATCTTGTGTTGATGTATTCTGCTAGTTCAGAAAGTGCACGTTAAAGATTCTCATAGTGCTGGCGAAAACAGCTCTGTTCCAAAATCCTATTTGATATAAAGGAGAATTCACTTCGATATTACTCCCATGCCTCATATAAGTTGTGATTTCTCACCCATCGCGAGGAAAATACTTGCGATTTCTCCTTAAGGTCATTCGACAATAAATATTTACTGTACAATTTTAACCAATATACAATTATAAGCAATGGATAGGGATTTAATGATTTCAATTCATTACAGTTTACGAGTTGTAAGGTATCAAACTTGCTATTTTATACGTCAAGTATTGATTGTTAAGGAAAGTAATTAATGTGTGGGGTTGAACGTTATACTATAACCAAACTTTCATATGAAGTGTACAAAAATGAAAAATTTATAACTTATTAAAGAAAAATAATTTTTAATGTACAGTCAAAATTTTTACAAATACACAATTTTTTTAAATATAAATACTGTTCTTATATCTTGTTAATTTGATCCGCTCTAATTTTGTAATATTAATGTCGTTATTTAGAATTAAGTTTGCCCTTTTAACCTAACTCTACTTGTTAATTTTATTAAGCTCTCCGAATTAATCGTTACACATAAAGATTTGCAGTGTTTATTTCATGATTTTTCTTTACTCTACAAATTGTAGATACTGACTAGCAGAACATAATATGTCAGGCAGAGGGTCCTAACAATCCCAACTAATGACACACCCAGGTAAAGCTGACGCCAGCTCCCTGCTGGTCGATGTTGCTGGAATGGGCTGAGAAATTGAGAGGTAACCCCCCTACCCCCAACACACACACACACACACACACACACACTTCCATGTGTGTTAAATGTCATGCCAAGATGTTATAAACTCAATAAGAATTAATAAGATTTTGTTGTTGTCGAATGACTATAAATTCGTCCAACAAACTGCAAGTTAGTCTTATCACGGATCTAACTTACAAAAGTATGGTTATTATACGTTATCATATCTTTACTTAATTTAGACCCACTTCTAAGGTCGCGTGATCTCTAGCAACTCTGGTAATATACTGGACCATTATATAGATATATTAATCCACACCCACATAGTAATATAAGCTTCGGTAGCATAAAAGGCAACCATGAGTCACTTGTTGCTGTAGTATCAATGTTCCTCTAAAAGAGCTTACGATTCCACAGGTACATTCCAGACGCGTGTCGTAAATAATGGGTTACCTTGAGGGTAGAACATTGGTGCGCTAAGCCAAAGGTCCCGGTTTCGATCCCTGTGTCCAGGTGTCAGTTTTCAACTAATTTAAATTAAGCTAAGTGCTAAAGGATTTGGCTTTGATTGCAAATTATGCCCTTTCTTATCCCATTCATTATTTTTACAAAATTCTTACGCAATTGCCTTAACTTTTTTTTTAATTAGCAAAGCTATCTTATGGCCACTTTTTTTTCCAGCGAGTTTCAAATTATAAGCCTAATTATATGTATGTAAAGTGGATATTACCTTTCTAAACATTTGTATGCCATCTGTAGGCTATGGAAATTTATCTGCTCCTGCCTCTATACAAACATTGGAATAGCGTATCGCAGGACGTTGGGAATCCTTTCAGGACCGCACAATCCGACGAATTCCTCCAGTAACTATCTTCACCCCTACCCCCATCCACCCCTTTTCACTCCTTCCCCGCCAGGGTAAATATTTGACGAGGTGCAGAGCGAGAGGGTGGTGGGGTGGTGCCTCCTTCAAACAGAATACTAATAGCGAATTAAGTGTGGAAGCTGCTGCTGCAGGCACTACAAACAGAATGAACAAGTTGCCGCCGCCAATTCATCAGCCGGGATCACAACCCTCGGTCGTATGACGGCTTGTTGACGCTAGGTAGGCGTTCCTTGATGAAGTGTGACTACGGAGAGCATGAAACGGACTAAATGAGCAGTGGGTGAACATTTACTACTTTACAACCTCTTTGTCTCAAAAATGGCGGAAAGATGGTTTATCGGATTTGGGAAAGGAAAACAAATTTAACAACGCAAGGGGAAAATAAAAATTAACTGAGAGAGACAGCCATCAAATAAATCACTGAAACATTTTAAAACTGGGAATGGCTCAAGTATGTGCATATCATATTAGCTGACTTTTAAAAGTGCCCGCGTGTGCATACATTGGGACATGACGAAATAATGTTATTGAATAATAGGTAAGTGATCTATTTCCTAATATTGTCTCCTTGGTTAGTATTTATTTGTCACCCCAGATAGTATACTTGACTGTCCAGGAAAATTGTGGCTCAATTCTCCACTAGATTGTTTTATTAATATATAAACTTACTTACTTTATCCAGGTACATGTTGGTGCAGTTCCTCTTACCTACTTATCCTTTATCTCTACTTAACCTCTAGCCTACTAAAGACAGGGTGTTCTAAGACTAAAACAGTTTCTCCCAGGTGCTCAATTGGCTGCAAATTCCTATTTTCATAAGAAGGGACTTATCTGGCAGCTATAACATAATTATACTAGCTCTACTTTCTTGTACGTCAGCTCATGTGGTCTACCGCTACCACTTTTGATATATATTTTCAAAACCTTTAAAATAACACTAATGCAATATCTATATGTTATCACTGTTAACCACAAACAAAAATTACATTTTCTAAAATGCCATTTATATGAAAATGGCGTTTTATCTCCTAGAAATAAGATAGCAGTAGCGCTAACTTAACTCCCCCTAAGGAATTTACCCCAGCACTTGTTTATTTCAAGTCACGATCAAAGAGGATAAGCTTTGTTTCAAGTCAGATGAAAACATACACTTTTTTTTCTAAAGGGGGCTGGTGGGAGAAAAGAAGCGTTTTATGACCTCCAACGCGATTGGCAATTGCCGTATTTGGCAAGTACATTACGTAGGCGACAAGAGGGGAATAATATATATTGTAGGAAAGCTGTGAGAAGGGAATTCCAAAGATAATCTCCCGTACAAGCCTGCTCGTGCATGGTGGTTATGTTTTACCATTACAAACAAGACGAGGACCATCCATTCATGCAAGCATGTTACTGTTGCTCTTTCGCGGACTATCGACGCTGACGAATACAGACAATCTGTGCCGTAAATCTTTACACCTAGCGTTAGATGCAAATACTCGGGCATTTATTTAAGGTGGGAAGCTAGGAGACTTGAGAAAGTGTCCGCATTTTGGCAGTTTTTATGTAAAACTTTATTTTTTGGTCAACATTAATCAAATATTATTATTATTATTAATTGTAGGGTGATTGTGAGATGAAATGAAGGACCTACAGTTTAACGTGGAATCCGAACCACGGCGGATGCCTGGCATTCCCCACATTCACAAGATGTCTAGTCAGAGGTGAAGGAAGGGTATGGTAATCAGATAAATCTTTGCTGCGAAAATCAAATATTGATTTATTAGTAACATAAGAGTTTAATTTTCTTCACATGGTGACCTCAATATTTCTTGAATCTGTCAAGGGTGTCTTGGAATTTAATGTTAACTGTTTTCTACATTTAAAAAGCGTTTCATCTAATGCCGCTATGCTCATGACATATCTAACAACTTTTCATATCACCGTGTTAAAAAACATTAAACTCTGTTTGCAGCTATATATTATTTAATTTGTTAAAAAAAAGTCTTTGCAATATAAATTGCCTTTTCTCGCGTTCCCTACGTCTCCACCTTAAAGTGAATTTTTAGTTGGTTTTTGGGGTTGAATAGGATTCAAATGCGGCTTGTGGATTTTCAAACTCTTCCCTTTTCTTTTTGTATTTGATGTAAAATGTAATTACTTTAGTGTCTTGTTGCAAAGTACGTGCTTTGGTTTGGAGAACGATGTGTGGGAAAGTTATTTAGCCATTTATAGTTTGGGAAAATGTGTTGAGCGGGACGCTAAAAGTTTCGTTGGTCTCACCTGATGATATGTGAGGTGTTGGGTTGGTAAACCGTTAAGTCCTTGTCGGGTAATCGGAGGAAACCTTATATACAGTTATGTAATATCGCCGACATGGGAAGTACGTAGCGATTGTCTTTATTCGTTTTCATACGAGTGTGCATGCGAACAATGCAGCCACACTGTGGATGATGTATTGCTGTGTTATACTTTGCTCAGAAATCGCTCTACACCTGACGCCACAGTTTTTCCTGGCTTGTAGGTAGCACCCTAGAGCTTATTAGGCCAAATTATTACACTTTTATTTTCACCGACTCTCTTATCTTAATTTGTTTTCACATTTTTCAACCAAAGACATACATTTTTGCCAAGAAGTAAATATAAGAAGCATTAATAGTGTACCTAAATTTGGTCATCTACGAGATTTGTCACGCTGATAATGTGCCTTATTTTACCAGAGCTACCGTAATGGTGGTCACGCCGTATAAGATTCCAGGCTCACGGAAGTTACATTTTGCATCTCAGCCGGATTCACTCGGGTGGTCTTACACATGTGATGTGTTTTATTCATCCTCTCTCTATGCTGATTCGAGTGCACGTCATCTCAAACTTTCTTACTCGTGCCAAACGCATATCACGTAATAATAATTTGGAAAAAACTGTTTCCTTGTACACACTGTTGACACTGAAAGGTTACCTTGACAGATTACACTATGGAGTGAATTATAAGACATCAAGGTAATGTAACCTCTGAGGGTAAACTAAGAGTACATTTTGTTACGTCTCCTTCAACCTTTTGACAACTCTCCAATCTTACCTAGACCAAGATCTTGAGCCTGGTTATTTTCTGGCGAACAGGCGCTACGAGTCAACATGCAACAAATAGTTCTGTTCAGAACTCCCACCTTGACCAGGGGCAGATCCAGATCATTTTCATAGGGGGGTCATAATTATAAAAAAAATATAGTTACTTACAATTTTATATTTCTGTTTAAAACCAATTAATAATTTTTCTTTAATATTTGATCTTATGCATTTTTTAAACCGTGACCTTACTCTCCAATTTTTAAATCAGATAGTTTTTTATAATCTATTTGAAGTGGCCTTCCTTAAACAATTTAAAAAAAAGTTCACTCTAGAAGCTTTAAGTAGTTTTGTCTTGATTTTTAAAAATTAGATTCTTTTATAAATTATCAGCCACATTTAAGGTGTTTCGCACATAGACATTTTTGAAATTTGTATGCGTTTAAAAGCTTTTTATATTGATAATCAAATTATTTTTTTAAGATAGTTAGATACCTCTAGAAGATAATCTTTGAAGTGGTCTTCCACCGACAAAATTTTGAAAACTGAATTATTTCATAAACTAGGATTTTGGGATGTCCTCGCCTGAGAATTCTTCAAAATAACATACAAATAGAAGCTATTTGGAGCGTTCATCCCCTAGACATTTTTGAAATTTAGATGTCCTTGCAAGCTATTTAGAGCTTTCTTCCCATGACTTTTTCTGCCAGTTAGATGCCTCTTGTCTAGTGGTTATTTAAGCAGTCTTCTCCGGCAAATTTTAGACAATAGAATTAATCTATTATTATTATTATTATTATTATTATTATTAAGAGCACTGCGTCTTACTACCCGTTCGGGCTATATGCACTTATGCTAATGTGTATTGGTAGGGTGAATGTGAGATGAATTGGAGGACCTACAGTTTAACGGGGGATCCAAACCACGGTGGAGGCCTGGCATTCCACACATTTACAAGTTGTGATTAATACATGTCTGGTCAGAGGTGAAGGAAGGGTTTGGTATTCAGCTAAATCTGTACCGGGACTGAGGATTGAACCCCGGATCCTCAGCACAGAAGTCTGACATCTTACGCCTAGTCCGCCAGGTCACTGACTGTATCTACAAGTCATTCGGAGTTTGATTTAAGGCCAAACCTCTAAACAGAATACAGATGACCCATGAAATCTGCTTCCTTCTATTTATTATATGTGCTTTATATATGAACATATATTAATTTTATATATGCTATTCTTTGTAGTAAACGGTCAAAACTGTGAGCCTTCTGTATATGTATTTGTTTGCTAAAATATTTCGTTACTACCTCTTTAAAATAAAGAGCCATCGTATAGTAAACCAATGAATATTTCTACCTCAATATAACATGAATAAACATTATTTATTCAAAACACCCATCCACTATTATTGCGCGTCAAGCTTAGCCTTAGCTTTGTAGTCTAACCACGGAGCGTCTTCCTGACAGCTAGTTGGGAATTCTCTTTTAATCTGGAGGCGCCGTCACGGATGGCATATTATAAGCTCTCCATTTCTGACAATAAGCGTCGATTTTAATTCCAAATTAAGTACAAACATATCAAAACTGAACAATCGGGGTAAACTAGGTGGGCAAAAACTACACAAGACTCCCGGTGGCCCCCTCCACAAAGGCTTACAGTTCATCCATACCTCCACACACACACACACACACACACACACACACACACACACACACTACGCACACACACACACTACGCACACACACACTACGCACACACACACACACACACACACACTACGCACCAATGAATTAAGGACGGCTGGGACGTACCGGTTACATTTTGAAGTTTCTCTTTATATTAATTTCCCCTTTATTTTTAGACTATCGTAATATTCTGTTGAAAGTAAACATACTAAAATAGTATTGTTTCTTTTCATCCACGTCTATCCATTTATCTGTAAATTTAAAGGATCATGATGTATTTATCAGGTTCAACTTTGAATCTGGAACTACAAAGTGCCCTCAACATCATTTTCTTCAAAATAAATGTTTTTTCAGGATTATCGTAAACACTCGGGTGATTATTTCTTACCATGTCTTTCAGAGTCAGGGGGGGGGGAAAAATGCATAATTTTGTAAGAAGTGTCAAACGTATAAGCTTGGGAGGATAAAAAAAAGTACCTGACTGGAATTCGAACCCTTACCTCTCCATCACTGGTAAATCTGGCTATATGATTTTTATATTTTGTTTGCGTGCCCACCAATGCCCGTCATTACGAAAATACTTTTAATAAATTTATGAATTATCCATACTTTTTAATGGTTGTCAAGTGAATTAATGTTTTAAAAAATGTATAGACTACTAATTAATTAGTGTTTTCTAGTGGTGCGTAAAGCCTCCTTCTATAATTCATCACGAAATTTCCTAAGAAACTAACCTAAACCAGAGCAATGTGACGCGCTCTATAGAAAATAATATTCAGATATACTTACCGTCAGTGCAAAGCTGGTTCATTGGCCACAACACTGTTTTTTACCCGGCGACCCGTAATTCTATCCTTAAAGGTATCTCTATAGTAGGTAGTTTTTTATTTTTGGGTCTCACTTTCTTTCTCCAATTTTTCTAGTAGATTTACTATAGGTACACTTGCTTAATCCTATTTTCATAAATTAATTTTTTAAAGTTGTTGTTCGTGACCACATAATATGTGTTAAGTATAATCATATCACACTAAAAATGAACATTCTGCCGAGTCTTAAATGAATATTTTCGTTGACTTATTTTAAAGCCAAATAAATACGCCTGTTCAAATTAATCCTTGACATGATTCCGCTATCAAAATTAGTTCTTTATCCAAGTGTTTTCGCTTTATGGATTTACTGACAAACGTTTAGTGGTTGAAAACAATAACTTCGTTGATAAAAATAAATTATTCATTAAGTATTATTAATATGCTTATAGTCTGATTTAAATCTGACTTTGACCATACTTGTTTCGGTGGCCGCATGGGGCGCTACTCTCGCAATAGACTAGACTGCCTAATACGGGGAGATTGTGTTTTGACGCCGGTGGTTTTACTAAATGGTTTTCCACTCTCTCTCCACGCCAATGCCGGTGAACTTTCTTTAAATTGAACCTTCCTAATCTCTAACACAATAGTATTATTAAGACGCGTTGCTAATAAAAAATGACCATAATTATAAGTTTTTAAAGTGAACGACCTCACAACTCTAAGCACGATATGCCACATTGTAAGAATATTATTGACAGATTGCGAGATATTGGTTGCCAACTTTCCTGCATATTATTATGTTGCGGAATATTAGAAAACTATCAACCACATCATTTTTAGAAACTAGGAAAAATATATATCTTATCAAACCAGAAATATCCTTTCCAATTTAAATAGAAGGAATTTGACAGAAAAGTTATTAGAGCTAATGCTATTCATATGTCTAGTCATATTATCTGATCTTCACCTGTCACTTTTTAATATATATTATTAATACTTAAACTAACAATGATAAAACAGTAAAGTGCTATCAATTGGAACCAAAAAATAGTTTGTATTTTCTAAAATATTTCTCTTATTAGAATTGAACTATATTTTTTATTTTCTTTATTTATTTAGCACCGTGTCTTACTACCCGTTCGGGCTATACGCTTAAGTACTAACTACGCTAATAGGTTAGGAATTAGGAAAGTTGAATTTAGAAGAAGTGAATCAACATTTGCGTGGGGGGAGAGTGGAAAACCATTTAGAAAAAAACCTCCCGTTCCCCCGACTCGATCTCCTCGTCTTCGCAAGTCTAGCTCAACATGAAACTAGTGCGTTAGACAACCACGCCACTGAGGTGCGTTTTTATTTAGTTAGAAAAAAGAAATGGTCAACATATTTCAAGGTCTGTATTTACATTTTTTTAAAGTCTTCCAGCCGGTGTCAAATGTTTGGCTTATTTCTCACGTTTTCTCCTGTAATCTTTCTTCTTGTTCGTCTTTCCAGCAAGGTGTACATGTGATCCCCCCTTACTCTACTCTCTCCCCTCCCTTCTCTATTTTTATTGTCAATACATTTTATTGGTCGGGAAGTAAATTACCCTGACGAAATTAAAAAGTTCCGTATTTGTTTGTACGCCCCAGTGTTTCGGTAAAGGTATTCTTTGAGAAGTGAATGTTTGTGTGAGAGAGAAAGAGAGAGTAGGAGGAGGCTAACAGTGATGGATGGTCTCCGACGAGGTAGTGACGGCAACATTAGTTCCTAGTGGTACACCGGTCACCTCGGATCCCGACCAATGCAGCGACATCACGATGAAGGCGCTTTAAGATAATAAGAAATTCAATTTATTAAGTGTCTCCGAGGACATCATTAGTTATTAGAGTGGACGTATTTATTAGTAGCTGTCTTTGACAGGAGGAGGAGGAGGAGGGAATCTGGAAGCCAGTGACTTTGGACTGGACGCTTCAACATCCTATTTGTAAGCGTACATATCAGGGGCTTTCTGTTGCACTTTGACACAACCCAAAAAACGCCGCCTGAGTTTAATAAAAAAAAACTCGCATCGGTGGCCGCGTGGTCTAACGCGCTACCCTCGTAGTAGACTGAACTGCCGATTACGTGAATATTGAGGTTAAAATCTCGGTCGGGTATGCTGAGAGTGGTTTTTCCAAAATGGTTTCCAACTCTCCTTCCATGCAAATTTGGGTACACTTCCTCTAAATATAACCTTCCTAATCCCTATAAACATTAGCGTAATTATTATATAGACGTATAATCTGAATGGGTAGTAAGATGCGGTGCTAAAAATAAAATTAAAATTTTTAGAAATTTAACCACATACTTATTAAAAACTACTTATTTATTTAACATAAGGAAATAATGTAAGTTTTTCTGAAATATTGTTTATGGATATTATTCCAAGTATTGAAGAAAAACAATGTTATAAAATTAATTAGACATGAAAAGCAACGCTTTGGGGATGGGTGAGTATAATTACGGAGACCAGCTGTAACTCTGCTATATTCGGATAAATTGAAAAATGACACGGGAATCTAACGCTGGACCTTTGTCTTACTGCGCACCAAGCTATTCATGGATCGTCCCATGTGCAGTCATTATTCACTTAATATTTTTTTAAATATAGGTCATAAATTAAATATTTTGCCATGGGAAAATAAAAGGTAAAATCTTCCACGTTGGCTACTTGGTACCCAGAAGTACCCAGATGGGATTCGAACACTAATCCCTTGGAAGTATTTAAAAACCGGCTGTGAGCGATCGCTCAAGATGAGCGCATTAGTTCTGTCGACAAGACCATGACTACTTGATGTGAACATTTCTCTCTATCTGT
This sequence comes from Timema shepardi, assembly GCA_902151425.1. Lineage (NCBI taxonomy): Eukaryota > Metazoa > Arthropoda > Insecta > Phasmatodea > Timematidae > Timema > Timema shepardi. The sequence goes on from CABFVX010005320.1 coordinate 44,032, forward strand.
ACAGTATAGCTTCGCTAATCCAAACTAATGGACACGAGGTATTGTGAGGATTATCGAAAAAATATATTTAGCCTAAAACACAATATGTCCGTGTATATTGGGCTTTGATGCATGCGACAATGACGACATCGCGAATTCTACCAAGGCCAAAAATAATAGTTTCTTAAAAGAGACGAACAAAATAATACATATAGTACATATATAATATATATTGATGGAAAATACTTGTAGACCTTTTAACGTAATTCGTCTTCTTTCTTATAATATCTCATAGGTTTATTCAAAATTAACAAGTTTATCAACTAGAAAAGATTTTAGCATACTCTGAAAATAATGATCAATCTCATCTTGCTCTCCTTGAAAATATTAGTAATGCTTGTAATTGATTGATTTAAAAACTATTTGAAAATTAACTACTCGTTTTTATAAACTAACCACAGTGTGTGTCGGTGCGGGGATGCTGCGTCATCTCGGGGATTAAACTCATAATTTGCGACACTACGTGTGTAGCTGACCTTGACGGTCTTGGGTACGATAATTATAGTAACAGAAAATTGGTAAGTAGTTGATAAAGGTACTTTTACTATTAGTATTTTTAAAAGGTAATCCTGTTAGATGCTTATAGTTTAGAATAACCACTATTATCTGTGAAACACAGGTAACTTGCCTAGTTGATGATATTACAGAACTCTCCTTTGTTTATATATAATTGGTCATTTCATGCAAACATCCTGTAAACTACAAGTAAGTATTATTGTTCATAAACTAAGTTTATGACTCCACTCTCTTTCCTTGTTAATATCTTTTATTTTTATCCTTAACTGCTCCACTCATTTAAATGCGCTGTGTCTAAAAGCTGTTTGAATCAAAATATTGTTTCCATTATCTGTCATTATATATTTTGATATAGATTGTATATTTTGGTTGATTTCTTGGTTTATTTATGTCCTTTGGCTTAGATAACTCTTACAGCTTAGCTCGGTCGATACTGACCAAGGATTACAAGTCTTTTTATCCACAGTACCGGAGAAGAATCCTTTTAAAATTTGGTTTCTTACCTTTCTCGAACTAAAAAACAACAATTATATGACGCTCTTTTTATTGGTGCTATAATTATGTTTGGACGAACAGTCATGTACAACCATTAGACGAGCAAACAAAAATTAAGGACCCCTCGTTTTACTCCATTATTCAGGGTGTATCATGACCTGGAAAACGGGGAAAAGTCGGGTAATTTTTATCAATTTTTTGGATCTTCACATAATCCCTAAAATAATACAAAACTTGTATTTACAATAATCAAAATACCATCTTTCTTCCAGTTAATACGAATTACAAATCTTGTTTACCACAGTTGTACCAGTTAAGCTAACGAATCTAAGTTCTTAGTCAATATGTTATTTTCATGTCGTTTCTCCTCCCCTCTCTCCACCCTTCACATTCAGCCAACATCGAGTCTGAGTCATGGCTATGCCCATGTGCGAGAATTCGAGTCCGTTATAGAAAGAAGAAACTAAACAAGACTGTGTGTCACACTTATTTTAAATTGTAAACGTGTAAGGCGATATTTAAAATGCTCAATATGATCTCACTGAAATCTAACTTACAGTAGCCCCATGACTTCTTTGGTGCTGACTGACAGCTTAAAAAAGTTACCAGACCAAATTATGTATTCCTACGCCGAACCATATGATCTGCAAAAACATGTCTTTAGCAGCTGTCACTTCAGACAGTCAATATTTAGGTATATACCTAAATGTTGACACTCAGAAGTCAGCTGTGAGCTGTCAGTCAGCACCAAAGAAGCCATGGGGCTATTGTAGATATTATTACCCAATAGCTCATTGCTTTGGAATGAAATCCTTTAACTCCATCATAGTGTGACACAACTTCAGAATGGGTACGTGTCTAAAATATTATTACATCATATTGGATCTTAATAAAATAATGTTGGTAATATACAGTGTCTGAATTTAAAAATGAGCTCTGGAAACCCGAAAATTCTGGGAATTTTAAAATGTAGTTTTACTGGACATCCGCTTATTGTCAAATGGAGTTCATTTTTTGATGTAAATACGTCCGGTCTAAACGATGGTCTGTACACTAAAGCAGGGTGCAAAGTTAAATTAGTTTCCCCAGGTTAAGTTCATCAATGCTGACATAGTATACATGTCCTGAAAATGATTTGAGGAGCATCTCACTACATGTAATGTTATCACGATTTATAAGTGTATTAAGTATAAAATTCACGTTTACAGCTTGACCATATTTTTTTTATTTGTTTCAAAAATAAAACTCTGTTGGGGGATGTTTTGTTTTATATATATTTTTACTATATGTGCCACTGTTTATTTACATCCTGTACATATTAGATGTGTTTACTAGTGTCTGAATCCTGGCGACTGTTCTATCTGGTTTCCTGCAGACGATACAGGATGGCGCCATACGAGGCCATTGTTTCTCGGCATTTAAACTCAATTTATATTTAGTCTTAAATTATAGTGAGAATCATAAATGGTATATATTTATTCACGGTAATGGCTGCTATAATAACGTATACATTTGAATTACTTTTGTGATGTTTAATTTGAACATTTCAACCTAAATAAATAATAGCGTCAACATCACACATTCATAACTTGGACATTATTACATTATAAAATGGAGCACTTATGCTCCTAATTAATTATCTATCACGCGTTCAGTGTTGCAGTTTATTAAAATTTAATTTGTTTTAGCGTCGCATCTTACTATAGGCCTGTGTACTAATTACACTAATGTGTTAACGATAAGGATTGTTGAATTTTAATGACACGTGTGTACCCGTGTTCGAGTGGGAGAGTAGAAAACCATATAGGAATAACCGCCCTTAGGACACCCGACAGGGATTGAACCTTGATCTACCTTTCTTCTTCATTCTATTGTGAGAGTAACGCCTTAGACCGTGCGGCCACCGAAGTTGGTATTATTGTCTTGGTGGCTGATTTCCGCTGCTGTTGGATTTCAAAACATTGTCTTCTTATTGCAGTTTATTTCCTATTTTAAACTTTGTGTTTGTAATGCTCTTAGTCTCTTGTCTCTTCAACTCAATAGTCACATTGTAAAAAAAAATATGATTTTATGACATTAAATAATATTGAAAATGGACAGTTAGGGGGTAATAGTCTATTATTCACCTATAGTCTCAACTAAAACGAGAAACCCTATGTTTTAAGTAATAAGCTAAATGCAATTGTTGGCTCATTCTACGGCTCCATATAGTAGTTCAATAGGTCTCTCATCCTGGACACGCGGACTAAACGTCAAGATCGTATAGCTTGGTTTACTGGTCACTGGAAGGCTGCAGTCTAGCTTTCTACCTCGACCGGGTGGACCGAGGGTGTTTTGTAATAAATGGCTTACCACTCTCACTCCATGTTAATACGGGAACATTCAATCTCTTTACCCCTATATTGCTATTGTAATTAAATGAAGTCATTCCGTATGTGTAGTAAAACGCAGTGCAAAAAAATAAAACCCTGTCTACTTGTAAACACACCTCTGATGCTAGTTTTAATCAAACTTACTGCACATCATCGTCTTCTCGAACTACCAAGTTTATTATTCCAGCCTTGATTATCAGCACTTACCACTAAGGTAGATAGATGGATGTGTTTTATAACCAGATCCAGTATTTGTTTTTTCCTCTCACTCCAAGATAAACGAAGTGCTAATTATAAGTAGTGCAGTTTACGAAGAATTATTTTTACTTTTTTACTTTTCTTGTATACCGTGTGTTCTAAATAACAATGTGAGAAGTACCAAGAGGGGAATGTTATTTTAATTAAGGCACTATTATAATCATGGTGTTAAGAAATACCACTTTCTTACTTTCTCATCACATAGATATTTAAATAAATCAGTTACTTTAACCTACTTATTTATTCAGTTATGATCTCGCTTAAATTAAAATTATTTTTACCACCTCTTTTACTACCCGTTCGGGTTATACGCTTATGTACCAATCACGCTGTGTTAGGGATTAGAAAGGTTTAATTTAGAGGAAGTGCACCCGCACTTGTGGGGACGGAGAGTGGAAAAACATTTAAGAAATCGCCCTCACTGCACCCGACTGTAATCAAACTTTGATATTCCAGTCTTTGGCAGTCTAGTCTATTATGAGAGTAGCGCCTTAGACCATGCAGCCACCGAAGTGGGTCTAAAAGTACTTTTTAGCACCGAGTTTTGCTATACGTTCGCGCTATACGCTTATGTACTAATTAAGATGTTTTTAGGGATTTGTGAGGTTATATTTATAGGAAATGTACCCGCATTTGCGTGGAGGGATTGTGAAAAACCGTTTTAGAAAACCACCCTTAGTACACCCGACTGAGAATCGCTCCTTAGATAATATGGCCCCCGAAATGTGTCCTAAGAGTACTATTAAAATATTAGTAATGATCTAATTTCTTAGATGATAAAAGGCTTAATCCAAGGTTTGAAATTGCGTAAGGTTATTTAAAAGCTATGCACATAAATAACCGTAGAGCGGTGATTTAATACCAACATAATTTTCTATATATTACTGTCTTTAGAATTTGTAATATCAATTTAATGCAACACTTCACTGTTCTTGTCTTTTTTATAGATTTACATAATCAAGGGATGAATCCTAATAATTACACCACTTTCCTTCCAGGGTCACGATCTAGGAACCCCTAATATGTATTACCAATGAGCTAAGGGTCCCGGGCTTGAGCCTTGTATCAGCCTTAAAATGCCTGGTTGGTGAAATTTGTACTTTTCATGGTGATGAATTGAAGGCTCTTCGACTGGTTGTTTTGTCTCTTCTAGGATAAAGTTAGTTTGTAAGTCATGCTTTAATATAACCATTTAGGGTGACCTGGTGGTCTAGGGGTATGATGTTGGGGGTCCGTGGTTCAATCCTCGGTCCCGGCACAGATTTATCTGATTGCCAAACCCTTCCTTCACTTCTGACAAGACGTGTATTAATCACAACTTGTGAATGTGTAGAATGCCAGGCCTCCACCGTGGTTCGGATCCCAAGGAAAACTGTAGATCCTCCATTTTATCTCACAATCACCCTACCATTACATATTAACGTAAGTGCGTATAACTCGAACGGGTAATAAGACGCGGTCCTAATAATAAATATAACCATTTATTTCAGAATATTCTGGTTGTATTAGTATTCAAAAAAGGCTATTTTTAATCTATTCAATCATGAAGTGAGTCATCCTTTAGCCTTTTACCCAGTAAAATATCACACCTAATGTGTTATTTCGCCAACCAGTCTTTAATGTTAATATTCCAAGTGTATGTGGCACTGTTACACGGTCACTTTAATTAACACACTCATGGCTGTACTTTGATCAACAAACAGGCTTTCCTTAATACTCGTATACTAGTTTTTATGTCTGTCCACTTTTGTTACGTTGGGTTAGCTGATATAAAATAATTTTATTTTTACTAAATAAATGACAACTAGTCTTTATACAAACTGTTTTTGGGGAATACTTTAGGACTTTCCGGTATTAGGGTGCTCTTTGATTCTTCAACTACAACAACTACTTTAACACTTAAGAGCTGACGTCTGAAATCGGATTTGGACAGATAAATACAAATCTTAGCCAAGGTTTGATCTTGTGACTTATTAACATTCGTCAAGGACACCAGCTTAACCGGGAACTGCCTCCATCTCAAAATAAAAAGCATATTAGGGTCTGCAAACACCAAATCTCTTATCGGTTTCAAACACACATTCTCTAAGATATACCTTTTAAAAATGGTTGCATTAATTTGATTTTTATCCGATTTTGTCCCTGCTAGGGTTCTATTTAGTATTAAAGTTTCTAAGGAGCATTATCTTGCCGACTTTTTTAAGTTGACTTGTGTGGCAACGTTTATGAGGGTGTACACACCTTTCAAACTCTTCTTGATAGTTGTACTTACCCCGCTCAGCCTCACAGTTGACCAACTTCATACTAACGTAGTAATGAGCCTCTCCTTCTAAAATACTTCGTACCCCTAATTGGTGATCTCCATCTTCATAATCTACTAAACTTTAAAAAGGTTCCTTTTTTCACATTGAATGTTACTATTCGTTTGGGTTATCTGCATTTAATTATACATAGAAGAGAAGTATACTAACTTACTCAATATATAAAAAATGTACCAGTATTTGCCTGAAAATAGAGTGGGATACAATTTTGGAAAGAAAACTCACAGTACGTCCGGCCGGGATTCGATTAGCCAATTCAATTAAGTGAAACACTATACAACCTCGATGTGGGTCTCGAACCAATGTCCATGTTATAATGGAATCAGTTATCCTGTGGACAACCATCAGTTTGTGATGTGAGTTCAATATAGACTGGACGATCTTCAAGTTTAGTCTTCGTGTTCACCTACGCTTGTTTTTATGAGTCTCCTTGGTAAACATTTCTGAAGAAAAACGTATGTTAGTATCCGCTACCCCTGAACGCTAGGCCGTCACTCTTGTTTTCGTCTGCGAAAGTCATCCGATCTTTTTTTTCCACTCTCACGCTTCCATTGCTCGGCGAGGGGGGGGGGAGCTGTGGTCCGTTTCTCTCATTACTTTTCCCATCCCTACCTCATTAGCTTAGGTCGGTAATAACGCTTGTGTTAATGTATCAATTAAAACAGATGTTGTGTTCTGATATTCGACAGAAGGATTAAGACTGTAAGCTCTCGTTATTTAAGAAGTGGTTTGTTATCCTATATATTATTTATATTGTCAACAAACCTTTTACTCAACTACTACAAAGTCTACAGCGATGAATAATGTATCAGTGGATAGGATTTTTTTTTTACCAACTTCTAACATAGCATACTCAGTTTACGTCAAAACACATTGTTTGTTTAAAATCCAAGTTAAACGAAAAATCTAACAATATTTTTGTATCACTTACCGAAAATTAACTCTTCGCTATTTTGTACATACACTTTCACCAAGTATTTAATTTCAACAACCCAACAAAAGACTTAATCTTTTTTTGGTGGGGAGGAGGGGAAGATTGAATGTGCGAAAGTTTCGTAAGGGTTTACTCCTTTAAAAATATAATTCATGTCGATATGAATGTATCAGTATGAGTATGTGGTTTTAAACCCCTTACATTTAAAGTTATAGGATTTTAAAAAAAATATTGAAAACATTAAATCACCTCATTTTAAACGAAGTTTAACTAAAAATGTCGTAGATCTAATATCAAACTAACTATTTAGAAACATAGATCTACTTTTACACACACATATAAAGTATTTTTAAATAGGTTCACCACTTAAAGTTTAAGATGACAGTGGGTTGTTTGAGAAGTTTTAAGACTTCAAAATTTCAATTTCTAATAATAAATACCGTAGTGAGCGGATATTTTCCTTTCCAATAGATGGTAACCTTACCGTTGCATTTTGTACGTGTATACTCCATTCACGGTAGGAATTACTCTCTGAAAGGTCTTCTTTCCTACCAATATCCTACCATATAAAAGATTTTTGGTAGGGAAAAGGGCCTTTCAGAAAACAATTCCTACGCTGAACAGACTTTAAGTACCGTATTCTCGCACACCGCATGTTAATTCGCTCACTGCAATTTCTTACCTCTATGAATATTATACTGTCGCCGCGGTAAAACAACAAAACACTATTATACTTCTATTCGCCTCCACCCCCATCCCTTCCTGTCTCCAACCCAAGACCATCACCGTGAGTCATTTTTGTTGAAGGCGCAAAACCCAATCTTAAAAAAAACTGTAGTTATCATAATGTCGTTCACGTTTAACCAGTGATTTACTACCGCGTATCGGTCGGGTTCTAATCACGTGTAGCTAGCTTATTTGCTATCCTTCCTAATATTACGATATAAAAGAAGAAAAATATAATATTATTTTAGTTTTAATCTTACAGACATGTATTTTTTATTGATGACTTCCGCCTAGATGCTAGGTGGCTCGTTTATTCCGATTTGAGTCGGATTTGAACCGCAACCGTTTCTTTTATTTTCTTATTGGTGCCTTTAACACAGAGCGTATTAACGGCTTAATTTAATAGATAGGTGTAGGAAGGGTAATTTTAGAGCGAAGAGAGAATGAGAAAATCTTACATGGAGAAACCATCTCAAGCGTTCCCGGTTGAGGCACGAATCTTGACCTGGGATCCCTAGCTCAATAGAAAAACGAGATATTTGACGCCGTACACCCCCGACTACATCCCTGTTTGAGATATATATTCAAAATCCCCAAATTCAACCCAGACAAAATGTATTTGAATACTTAACGCTGTGCACAGGCTGCTCGGGACAGATATATTCCGATAGAGCGTAGCACTATCGGTTTGTCGGGCTCGTGACGGACCGGA
>CABFVX010005321.1:9913-29900 GCA_902151425.1 Timema shepardi
CCCCCCCCCCCCGATTCCTTCCCATACTCGCACATCGGGAGTTCAAAAGCCTTTAGCTGATTCTATTTTATATATGTAAATACACTCGGCCTCTCGATAACGCCTGAAAGCACAGAGAAAAACATTGAAAGCGCAGGTGTATCTAAAAGTACGGACCACACGCTTTGTTTCCGAGCTTTTACGTTGTTTTGATATGTAAATTTTACATCTATTCCAGCTTATAAGGAAGGAAAAAGGGGGTGGAGGGAGAATTCTTTTACATAATCTTAATGGAGTATGACAAACTTTTGAGATTAGATTGCTAAGTTCGAGGAAAAAACTCAAAAACATTTCTCTTCAAGCATAATAGTTTTTTTTATATATAAAATTCTTGTCTTTAGTTATACTTTTAGAACACGAATTAGTAGCGGATTATTCTTATAAATATATTCAATCAAGTATAGGTATACACCTCCATTGACCTTGATACAGTAGCCCCATGGCTTCTTTGGTGCTGACTGACAGCTCACAGCAGACAGACAAAAGCTTTGAAAAGTTACCAAACCAAATTATGTATCCCTACGCTGAACCATATGATCTGTAAAAAAACATGTGTTTAGAAACTGTCACTTCTGACAATCAAAATTTAGCTACATATCTAAATGTTGACTGTCAGAAGTCAGCTGTGAGCTGTCAGTCAACACCAAAGAAGTCATGGGGCTACTGTAGGTAAGTCTTACCTTGACATAATAAACCATAGCCCTATCTTATATGCCGCACCATAGTGGAACTAAGGAAGGCAAGCTTTCAGGGTAGAGGGAAGAGGTATACAAATTTTATATATTTATATTTAACATTTTTATGTAAGCTTTATATGTTTATATAACACTGAAGTTTGTGAAAATAAGATTACTATTTTCACGACACGCTATTTTAGGTGTTAATTGCGGTTATAGCCTCATATAAATATCAGATTATTTAAATTTAAAGATGACACCTGGACACGGGAATCTAACCCGTGACCTATGGCTGAGTACGCCTTCAATATATTTTATTTTATTATTATATTAGCTCGTTGATTTTACACTAAACAAGGAAAGGGGGAGAAGGGAGATTTTGTTGTAAAGTGAGTTAAGGAATTGTTTACGTATCACGTTTCGAAACATAATTAATTACTATCTAATTTAAACACCATCATCGTTGTTTCAAACCCAGTGCATATTCTACAATAAGTAGGCCTACTCTTTTTTTTACCATTAATATTTATTCAAATCATTATGTATAGATAAGGTTATGTTATGTCAACAAAAAAAAAAGGCTTTATATTCGGTCTTACTCTAACAAATACAGTAATTTTTTTATAGGCTCACAACAGAAAATATTAAGATATTTGAGAACTATCAGCGAGCTTTCTTCTTTACCTTGAGATAAGACGATTCGAAGTTTTTATCCTACTCTTTTTTATTGACATTACAAAGGATAGTTGTAGGTGAAAGGCGACAGTTTAAACAAAAAAAAGTTTTTTTGTTTTCTATAGCACCGCGTCTTACTACCCGTTCGTGTTATACGCACTTACGCTAATGTGTAATGGTAGGGTGATTGTGATATGAAATGGAGGACCTACAGTTTGACGTGGAATCCGAACCACGGTGGAGGCCTGGCATTCCCCACATTCACAAGATTATATTAATTAAACCAATGTGTCAGAGGATTGTTAAGTTTTAATTTAGAGGTAGTGCAACCGCATTTGCGTGGAGGGAGAGTGGAAAACCGTCTTGGGGGGGAGAGGAACTACAGTGCACCCGATTGGGATCGAACCCCGATCTTCCCGTCTCGATAGTCTAGTCTCAACCTAGGGGTCGCAACCCCCCTGGTGGTCACGTAAATAGTATTGGGGGTCGCAGTACATTTGAAAAAAGAATCATAAATAATATGTAGCTAATCTCTCGACATGACAGTGATAAAAGTACTTTCTGTCTTGACTCATTCTTGGCAGCTTGTACCTTGCAGGTGAGACAGAGATAGATAGAAATACTAGCAGGTAGATTTCAAACCTCATCATCAGTACTGACCAGTTGAGTTCCACAACAGTTCCCCCAACTCGTGTCACTAAATAGTTTCGCCTGGTGCGGAATAGGGATGGGAAAAACTGCTCCTTTAGTGGAACAGGAGCAATCTGTTACTGTTCCACCACTGGGACCTGTTCCTTTTACCTGCTCTTCTTTGTCACAGTCACTATATTCGTACCTACTCCCAGCCTAGTTTTTTTTAGCACTACGTCTATTAACCTTTCAGGTTGTACGTCAATTACGTCAATGTGTTAGGGATGAATAGGGTTGATTCTAGAGTAAGTGCATCCACATTTGCTTGGCATGAAAGTTGAAAACGCTTAGGAAAATCACCCTCAGTGCACCCAACCGGGATCGAACCTCAATCTCCCTGTCATCTGCAGTCCATTCTAGTGCGAGAGTGATTGAAGCCAGAGACCAGAGGTTGTCAACCTTTTTGATATCGTGGGTTTTATGGGTTTTTAAAAAAGTTTGACTAATTTGAAAAAAAGTAGAGCAAACAAAAATTTCAATTTTACATTTCACAATGAGTAATTAGTTATTAAGTCCATGTTTTGAACAAAGTGTAGTTTGCTAAATATTTTGTGGGCTAGATAAAATCAGTCAGCCAGTAGATTGCTGACCCTTGCCTAAGTCATTAGATCACCAAGTGAGTCATTAGATCACCAAGTGAGTCATTAGATCACCAAGTGAGTCCCTTCAATGTCACTCATCAACGCAACAATGTATCGTGAGAATATATTACATACCGTGCTTGTATTGTGGAAATAATGTTTTGTACTACGAAAGCTTTCCCCCTCAAAACTCATTTATGACTCCCCAAACCAACTCTAAAGTAGGCCTATTATCGATAAGTAAGATTGCGCCGGACCTGATCTCTTGTGGCCTGTCAAGGATTGAAAGTTTCTCGCTGACCGAGGCGGTAGCCTTGTGCCCGCCCGTTTATAAATTTGTATATTTCTGGTTAGTGTTCAAAAAAGCGATGTAAATACATATATATTTTACTTCGTCAAAACACTAAACAAATTATGTATTTAGGTTATTTATACAAACGATTGATGTACACAACTTTTGAAGATGTATTTATGTTGACTTTTTTTTTCTTTAGAATATTTCAGTAGTTTTTCTTGATCTGGAATCACTCAAGTGTGTAACCTACTTTTGTTATTATGTATATTTAGGAACTATCAATAACAAACAAATGTAAGCCCCTACACTTTTTTTCCTACTCTAAAGAGTCACGCGCTTACATTATAATCTATATTTGGATCAACATAAATATTAAAACTATGTTTAAAAAAGAAACTTTGCTCTGGCATTTATCAACTAGTAAACGTTAATCTTCGAACTAAAGGGCGACTGCAGAGTTTAAAGAGAATAATTTTAATGTACGTCTGTTATTTCAAGAAAATGCGAACTCATTTAGTAAAAAGAGAGTATTTACACAGTTTTGCCATTTAATTAAAACTGGAAAATATTTTAAAATTGAATCAATTTTTTTTTCTGTCACGTCTTACTGCCACTATGTATTATTATTACACTGTGTGTTAAGGATGAGGAAGGTTGAATTTAGAGGACAGGACATTTCTGTCAAGTGGTCCAATATTTTCAAAACTTTCTAACTTTACGCTTTTGGATTTTAAAAAAATATTTGGCTCACCTAATGAACACCTAGAAATAGTTTTAAAAAATACAAATTTTTCCCCGCAGCAGTTTTTTTAAGTTAGGATCATAAAAAAAACTTAATTTTCCACTGACACACAATTTACAAAATAAATGATTACAAGCTAGAAAAGAAATATAAGGCTAAGGGGGGGGGGGGAATTGTAGCTTATTTAAAAGGCTTTATTTAAAGAATAGTATAGAAGATTACAATTTCACTTTTAATAAATTTTACTATTGTGAATTTACGCCAATGGTGTTTAGAAGAAGAAAATTTGACCTTGATGAAGAAATATATGAAGCTGTCACGCAACCCAGTACCTCAAGAAGAAAAAAACAGGTGGGGGGAAATGATAAGCAATTTAACGTGATTATTTATTCAGTTCATTTTTTTAATGCTTTACAGTTGTTGTTTTAAAGATCCTGACGTTTTCCCGTTGTTTTCTCCCAAACACAAAAAAATCCCTGTGTTTTTCAGGTACGTGGCATCCTTGTAGGCTAAATGTTATAAACGTTGGCCGAAACAATATATATTATAAAATATGATCTAAATGTAGGCCTATCGCCAATCTTACCATTTTTGTCTAAATATGTTAATAGCTATAGTGGTTAGTAATACGCTAAATACAGAGAGAGAAAATCGATGAGATAGAGAAGAAGTTCATATTTCTTTTAAATCACCACATCCACCTGTTCATGTTATACGCATATAATATAATTACTCTAATGGGTAAAAATGAGGGAGGAATAATTTTAGAGGTAATCTATTCGCATTTGCGTGGGAAAAGGGTGGGCAACTATTTAATAAAAAAAACCTTCAGAAGACCCAACCGATATTCGAACCCCAATCTCCCCGTCATCAGCAGGCCAGTCCAACAATGGAGTGACGCCTTAGACCGTTCGGCCACTGAAGTGGGGTTGTTTGGGTATTTATTCCGTCATTTTGCTATACGCGAATTTGTGCAAAGCGATAGAATTATTATTATTATTAGCACCACGTCTTACTACCCGTTCGGGTTATACGCACTTACGCAAATGTGTAATGGAAGGGTGTATTGTGCGATGAAATGAAGGACCTAGAGTTTAACGTGGAATCCGAACCACGGTGGAGGCCTGGCATTCCCCACATCCACAAGATGTCTTGTCAGAGGTGAAGGAAGGGTTTGGTAATCAGGTAAATCTGTGCCGGGACCGAGGATTGAACCCCGGCCACCAGCACAGAGGTCTTGACACCTTACCCCTAGACCGCCAGGTCACCAAAGCGATAGAAAAATCCTCATGGGTTTTCCATTTTAACGTTTTAATTTCCGAACTGAAGTTTGAAACCAAACATTATTTAGTATTAAAAAAAAAAATTCACATCCTTGTTGCGTGAAACCAATCCTAAAAGCCTTTATTTTCCGTTCACGAGTACATACCGACACGTGTACCCACATATATGTGAAGTGAAAACACATGCACTTGTGTGTGCAAGCACATGGCTCGACTAACATTCCATTCTCTTGAAAAACTTTTTTTTTTTGTGGTTCACATCCTTCACAAGGGGGCCTTCAGCTACCAGCTCTTTTTAACAAGAGGATCAAAACAACACTTGTGAAACGACACAGTCGCATGGTGATTGAAAACATGTGTGCTTTCCACATACTCGTAAAAAAACAACATACAATGAAAGTTTGCTACTTCAACGGTCTATGTACATGATATTTCACCGATGTAAGCCAACAAATACAACGTGCATTTTCTGAACAAAGTAGTTATATCCGCGCATCACTTGCAAACCAGCTCGATTCTAGTGGAACTGGTTTCAGTGACCGCGTGGTGAAAGACCTAAGCTATGGCGTCAATCTCTCCATAGACTAGACTGACAATGACAAGGAGATCGGGGTTTGAATTCCGATCGGTTGTATTGAGGTTCATTTACTAAATGTGTTTCCGCTCCCCCTCCACGCAAATGCGGGTACACTCTCTAAATATAACCTTCATAATCCCTGACTTATTAGCGTCATTTTCGTGTACAACCTGAAAAGGTAATAAAACGCGGTGATAAAAAAACAACATAAATCTAGTAGAGAGACCACACCAAATCCTCCACCCAAAAATGTATCTCTGTGAAAGAGGAAGTTATAATTTCATCAATTATACGATTTTCAGCCATTCCGGGAATTGAGCTCGTAGCCCTTGGACACAGAAAAAGAAATAACAGATACATAGCCTCACGGGAGATTTGTTACGCCCCTCGAGTCAGGTAGAACTTAAATTATTATTATTATTATTATTACTATTAGCACCACGTCTTACTAGCCGTTCGGGTTATACGCAAACTATTTAAACCTATCCTATTTTTTTTAACTTTAATTACTTGAGTGTGGGAATTTTAATTTACACCGGGAAAATACCAGTTTTTAAATTAATTCAAGTATACATTAATGAGTTTAAATACATAGCATCAAATAGCTACAGTAGCCCCGTGGCTTCTTTGGTGCTGACTGGCAGCTCACAGCTGACAGCTAAAAGCTTTGAAAAGTTACCAGACCAAATTATGTATCCCTACGCTGAACCATATGATCTGCAAAAACATGTGTTTAGCAACTGTCACTTCTGACGGTCAAAATGTAGGTATATACCTAAATGTTGACTGTCAGAAGTCAGCTGTGAGCTGTCAGTCAGCACCAAAGAAGCCATGGGGCTACTGTATTATAGAGCTGCATTAGTAGCCTTCCTCTATCAAATAGTCATGTTTTGATAGGGTCATAATTTGTGGGGTTGTTTTTTACGCTTCTATATAAGATATCACACATTAAAAAACTTTATAACTAAAATTTAAACTATTTAACTGGTTAGAACTTTCACCCTCATTTTGGTGAAAACAATATTAAATATACACTTCTTCAATAAATTGTTATTTCTAAATGCCTACAATTCTACTCAGTGCTTTGTAACAAATAATTGTAGTTGACAGCCAGTCCTTTAGTTAAAAAAAAAGTCCATTGTGTTTCAAGTTTTCTTTGTAATGTGCTGTCAGAGTAAACTTATTTGTGTGGCAGGATTATGTTACTTAGGAGAGTTGAGGTTGTAGAGACGGGGGAGGGTGCTACCTGAAGTTTGTTCGGTAACCGTCAGCCGACAGGTTAACTTGAGGAGCTCATATTTTGTATCTGCCTTCTGTTACATTTGAATTTAAAATGAGTCGTTTAAAAAAATGCTCTCTTGACTGCGCTGTAGTCACTGGGTGTCGCACCTAGCGATCCCAACGTTGAAAAGCCTCGAAAAGGAGTGCAACATTTTTTTAACCTAGTGGCTGTGGCTCTGTTCTTTCCTTCTCTGTGCCCTCGGATCAAAAGGAGGACACGCTACATACTGAGGTAAGGTGACGGACATGTGCACCAAAATTAAACGGCATTTACCCACGTCGATGGCCAAGTGGATAAGAGTGTCAAGCACATTTTAGTAGTGACTCGAAGGTCGTTGTTTAGTATTTTACTTATTTAAGGTAATCAACGTGCCCTTTCTGAACCAATTAACAATCAGCACATAATAATTTCTATGAGTGAGTGCTAAAGATCCTACCAATTTTGCCAGGGAAAGATCTTTTCACATACTTTCCAAGGTTCTTCCCCATGCTTCAATTGACATGGGACAGACGGCCTTAAAGTCCGTTCACCGTAGGAATTGTTTTCTGAAAGGCCTTTTCCCCTACCATAAATCTACTATGTAGTAGGATATTGGTAGGAAAAAAGACCTTTCAGAGAGTAATTCCTACCGTGAATGGAGTATACTTATCCTCCGAAGGAAATTGTACTAAGGATTTTTATCGCTGAAGTAAAATCCGTCGATCTCGGCTGGGTTTGAACCCACGAACACTAAATCCTGAGACGAGTATTTTCCCGAGAGACCGCCGAGATCAGCCGGTGTTTTAGCGTTCTAGTCAAGTGTAGTGAAGGATACCTTTCCCTGAATGATTTTTCCCTCTCCCTCCACGCAAATTCAGGTGTATATCACCCAAATTATAACTTCATGTTACATTAGTATACATATGCATATAGTCCAGATAGGTAGCAGGACGAGGCGGCGGGTGGGGGTGAANGAATTCTCGAATCCTATGGTGATCAAGATCTGTAGGAATCTAAAAAAAATTTATTTGAATACAATTTGAAGTGATATAACAATTTTATTAAATCGGTAAAAGTGATTAGAGAAACCTGTGTAGTTGGGAGAGTAACAAAATCACAAAAAAATGACAGAATTGTATTAGGCCCTAATATATTAATTTACTAAAAAATAAAGCGTTATCTTCGTTGCTTATGACGCATGACATGATCAACCTTAAACAATTTTTTTTTTTAATTTAATTTTGAATACAATCACTTTAACTAATTTTTTTTTTTTAATTCGAGGATTCAAATATGGATTCGAGATTAGAAAGAAAATTTCAGATTCGGAATCGAGAGATGTAGGATCCGACCCATCTATAAATTAAAAGCCCTTTTGGTGGTCTGTTAGCGACTCCAGCTAGAGCCTAATATAAACCTAGGCAAACTACGGCCCGCGGGCCACCTCTTTAAGTGCGACCAGCGAACTACTGATAACATATTATACATTACCATATAATTTCCATATGATATGGAAAATAAACTAAGAGAAGCTTTTAACTTAAACACCAATGGCGTGCCTGGGTTACATCAACCTGTAGCCCAGTGATGAACATATTAGCCAGTACTAATGTACCTTTGCTCAGGGGACGCCCGAATGTACTAATCGTACATCCTTTCCGTGGAGGCTCTTTCCATTTCTCGAGGAGATGAGATGAGGTGATGGTGATAGTGAGTATGAGGGTGTTGAACCAGTGGAAACACAACAAAATCAACCCAACCCTCGTGACCGCACGATCTAACGCGCTACGCTCGCAGTTGACTAAACTGCCGATGGCGGGGAGGTACAGATTCGAATGTCGGTCGGATGTACTGAGGGTAGTTTTACTAAAATGGTTTTTCACTCTTCCAAGTAAACGCGGGTACATTTCCTATAAATATAACCTTCTTAATCCCTAAATACAATAGCGTAATAAACGTATAACCCGAACGGATAGTAAGACGCGGTGCTTAGAAGAAGAAAAACTGGTATAATTCTCGGATAAGGAAATGGTATTGTACAGGCGTGCAGGGTTTTTATCGGAAATAAAACCGTTTGAAAACAAAACACTCATCACGGGGGAAAGAAAGAAACTCCGACGAACGGAAAAAATAAAAAACAAAAATATAAAAACTCTTTTTGTTCTTTGAGTTTTCTGTAATAACATTCATTTTACTAGACAATTTGCAAGCGAATGGAACGTTTTCTAAGTTTGATTGTAATTTGTTTTCTTTCAGTGGATTACATAAAACATTCTTTTTATATCTTATTATCTTTCATCTTTGTTTTAATGCAAACCTTTGATATTGTATTTGAAACTTTATTATAATGTCCGATCGTCTGTTATAGGTTTGTACCCAGAGTGTTTACAATTCCATCTTGTGGTCTCCCTCCACCCCCTCACTGGTGGATATGCGGAAATAGGAACCAGTCTCGTATTGTATGGTTTGCCAGTAACAGGGAAGCTCGGTGTTTGTATCCCAACCGAGTAATTTGCCTTATTTTATCTTTCCTCCTTTATCCAATGGCACTCTTAAGGTGGTTTAGAAGGGTACACCAGTTAAGATCTCCTTTATTCTAGTTTTGATGATAAAACACATTTTTGGTCAAAATAATCTTTGCTTAAGCAATGCGTCTAACTACCAGTTCAGTTTATACGCTTATGTATTAATTTCTCTAATAATTTTAGGGAATAAGGTGATATTTATAAGAAATGTACTCGAATTTGCGTGGAAGGAGAATGGTAAAACAGTTTGTAAAAAAACCTCAATACAACCAACCGTGATTCGATCCTCAATATCCCCGCCACTGTCAGTCCAGTCTCCTGCGAGAGTAGCGCGTTAGACCATGCGGCCAACGAAACGGGTTGCATCAATTTAATTTCCTGCATACAGTATTCCCGACATGTTTTCAAAAATGGAGAATGGGTCACTCAACGGGCATCGTGGACGATGTGTAATTTGACCAATAAATTATCTCTCGATTTTAAAAAAAAATCCCGGGCAAATTACGCGATGCTCGTTTATGTCCTAGCAGATATTTAAAAACGATTTAGCTAATGTAGAAAATTTAAGTGAACGCATTTACTGAAAGAATGTTCTGTTTTATTTAAATTGGAAAATGACACCCGGACACGGGAATCGAAACCGGGATCTTTGGATTAGTAGCTCCCGGGTTCAATTACCGTGTACAGGTGTCATTTTTCAATCTAAATAATATAATATCTAGTTGCGGCTATGCAACTATAAAAGCTTGGCTGTTTAATAGATCAATATATTTTTTTATTTTCGTTATAAAAACCGCAAAAATATGGACCATAGGTCACATTCTCTTCCATTCTACTTCACCACATCAACCCCGACTCCACTGTCCCATACTCCACCACATCAACCCCGACTTCACTGTCCCAT
The DNA here is from genome assembly GCA_902151425.1 of Timema shepardi. Taxonomy (NCBI): domain Eukaryota; kingdom Metazoa; phylum Arthropoda; class Insecta; order Phasmatodea; family Timematidae; genus Timema; species Timema shepardi. The sequence goes on from CABFVX010005321.1 coordinate 20,163, forward strand.
ACTCCACCATATCAACCCCGACTCCACTGTCCCATACTCCACCACATCAACCCCGACTCCACTGTCCCATACTCCACCATATCAACCCCGACTCCACTGTCTCATAGTACACCACATCAACCCCGACTACACTGTCCCATCCACCACATCAACCCCGACTACACTGTCCCATTCACCACATCAACCCCGACTACACTGTCCCATCCACCACATCAACCCCGACTCCACTGTCCCATACTCCACCACATCAACCCCGACTCCACTGTCCCATACACCACCACATCAACCCCGACTCCACTGTCCCATACTCCACCACATCAACCCCGACTCCACTGTCTCATACTCCACCACATCAAACCCGACTCCACTGTCCCATACTCCACCACATCGACCCCGACTCCACTGTCCCATACTCCACCACATCAACCCCGACTCCACTGTCTCATACTCCACCACATCAAACCCGACTCAACTGTCCCATACCCCACCACATCAACCCCGACTCCACTGTCTCATAGTACACCACATCAACCCCGACTACACTGTCCCATACACCACCACATCAATCCCGACTCCACTGTCCCATACTCCACCACAGCACCTCTCCTCAGAGCGAGCGAGGTGCCGTCTCGCGGCACACCTTCCAATCAGACAACAAGGTGTGACCTAGACGGTACACGCCTAAGTACTAATTACACTAATGGGTTAGGGATAAGGAAGAATTAATGTAGAGGAAATGCACCCGCACTTACGCAGAGGGAGCTTGGGAAAATAATCTAGAGAAAAGCACCTTTAGTGCAACTGACCGGGATCAAACCCCAATATCCCCGTCTTCAGCAGTCCAGCTCAACACCACCGAAGCGGGTCATCCCACTTAAATATACATTTCACTTTACCCATCCCTACCTCATTAGTGTAGATATTCAAATAGCACTAATGGGTAGTAAGACGTGGGGGGTGGGATAGCTTAAGCGCGGGGGAACGGGGGAAGGGGGGATTATGGAACAAGTTGCAAGTCGGAAACTCACGCCATTATAGAAACTTATGATATTCAATTTCTTAGTAATTGGCTGGTAAACTATGGTATCGAAACATGACTACTTAAATCAAGGACGGAAGATACATAGAACAACTTAGAGGAATAATTGGTCAATTATCAATGACGGTAAACGCTTCAAAAATGACATATTACTACACAAAATAGTTTAAAGCTCCATTAAATTTAATTTAAATAAATGTGTTATTACGTACGTATGATGTGCAAGTCAAACAACAAACCTAATGCTTAAAATTATATGTTTGGATATTGGAATATTCTTGTTGAAATCAATAGAAACATAATAAGATAATAATAATCTAGACAAACATAGTTGTCTGCATCCGACATTAACCATCTTCGGTACAAAATAAAATACATTTCATAAAATATATTTGTGTTGATCTCAGTGGTCTTGGGGTGAATTGTTCGTCCCAGACGTGGACTAGACTGCCGGGGGAGAGGGAGATCAAGGTTAAAATATAGGTCGGGTGTACTAAGGGTAGTTTTCTCAGAATGCGTGTCCACTTCGTATTAATATAACCTTCCTAATCCCTAGAACTAATAACGTATAACCAAAAGGGTAGTAAGACGCGGTGCTAAAAAAAACCACTCCATATCACACGGTTCGACGTGAAAGTAGATCTTGGTTAACTTTTCCCGGTTGTACAATATTGACTCTTAATACGAAAATTGGGCTGTAGATTCCTGCTTGAGACTGAGAACTGTGTTTTATATGAGATGCAAGCCTCGTCGCTAAATTACCTCCAGTGCGACGGTTAAGTAAGTGGAGTTGTGCCTTGGGGGCATCCACGTCGTTAAGAAATGGGAGTTCCGGCCCGCCATATGCAAAGTAGATAAAAGGGGCTGGATTTGGTCGGGACATACTTTATACCCTGGTCAAGTAACAGAGGCCTTCAACATCTACCGATGGCCTGCAACTTTTAACCGTAGGTACATGAGATAGTCAGTAGATCTACTTAAGGCGCTAAGTAGTCATGAAGTGGATATGTCCGGGAGTAGGAGAACAAACAGGAGAGGAGTAAAATACAAATGCCAATACAATCTGTGTTGTAACTTCTACTAAATTATACCATCAGATTTTTTTTTATTTGCGACAATGGTGTGAATATCGGGTTTTAAATTTTGTGCCGGAAGTCACTTTCATAAATGTTGGCAGATAATTATGTCCCCGTAAGCTGAGACATTTCGTGTATTTTCTACACTTTCATGTGAGAAAACATACGTGTGAGCTGCCAAAAATTGCACATATTAAGTGCGAATTTTTTTATGAATAATTATTATTTTATTAATATTTATCACCGCGTCTCACGACCCTTTCGGGTTATACGCTTCAAGTACTAATTACGCTAATGTATTAGGAATTGGGAAGGTTGAATTAGAAGAAGTGAACCCACATTTGCGTGGAGGGAGAGTGGAAAACCAATTAGGGACCACCCCCCAGTTTATCCGACCGAGATTCGAACCTCAATCTCCCCGTCCTCAGCAGTCGAGCTCAACACGAATAGCGCATTGGCCAACTATGCCACCGAGGCGGGTTTTAGGAATAATTGATTCCTATCATAGAAAAAAAAACGAATTTGGTACACCAACCTCTTATTTATCAGATTTCCACCAAATATTCCTTATTCCAACTGGGGGTGGTTTTTCCTAAATGGTTTTCCACTCTCCCTCTACGCAAATGCGGGTTCACTTCCTCTATTTCAACCTTCCCAATTCCAAATCCATTAGAGTAATTAGTACTTAAGGCGTATAACCCGAACGGGTAGTAAGACGCGGTGCTAAATATTATTATTATTCATAAGGTTCGCGGGGTCGTACAAAATGATTTAGAGGGCGCGAGTTTGATTGATATGGCTGGTCTAAGGCTTGATTCACACATTCAGCTGTCTGCTCGTTGTTAGCTCTACACATAATCTGGTGTATGAAAGGGTCCTAAGGTTGTATGGGTTCTCTCTTCCCTTCCCCACAAATTCGGGTACATTTCCTCTGAATTCTACCTAGCGTCTTCATCCATACCTAATTAGTATAGATATACCGATTTCATGAAAGTAGAGGAAGACATGGAGCACGAAAACATTTTCAAACGTTTTTAAAGTTCAAAACGATAGTAAGAGTAACGACAGGAAAGTTGGAGAATAGTACCCCTGGACGAGATGGTCGCGGCTCGTCTTGCACTCGTATCCGTTTCACACACCAACATGCACCGTGTGGTTCTGGGAACATCTCAGAGCAGTGACGCAGTAGGTAGAGCTGGCACGGAGTCGCGTGTAGGACGTGGGGAGAGGTCATTGCTTGAGTATTCACTGGCAGGATCCCTCGGAGAGGATGGAGGTTTCAACCATTCGCTAACTAAAGTCCGTTCACCGTAGGAATTGTTTTCTGAAAGGCCCTTTTCCATTCCAGAAATCTATTATATAGTAGCATATTGGTAGGAAAAAAAACCTTTCAGAGAGTAATTCCTACCGTGAATGGAGTATAGCTCGGTCGGTGGGGCAGGTCTGCCCAAGTGGTTGAAGAGACCGTAAGGGTAGGTAGTAAGGAATTTCGATTACAGATGTACAGTAGCCCCATGGCTTCTTTGGTGCTGACTGACAGCTGACGGCTTTGAAAAGTTACCAGGCCAAATTATGTATCTCTACGCCGAATCATATGATCTGCAAAAACATGTGTTTAGCAGCTCTCACTTCTGACAGTAGAAATTTAGGTATATACCTAAATGTTGACTGTCAAAAGTCAGCTGTGAGTTGTCAGTCAGCACCAAAGAAGCCATGGGGCTACTGTAGATGGCAATGCTTTGAAATAAATTAAGTATTTAACTTGTACTTTAAGAAAAACTGAACAATTTCACCAAATGTATTTTTTTTAGGTCACACTGGGGATCGAATCCCGCCCTTGGCTCAATAGGTACACGGACTACCTACTAGGCTAAGGTGTCGGGCAATCATCGAAAAAAAAAAAGTTTGTGAGTTGAGTTTGTTCTAACGCCTAAATGTTTTCAAGGCTAGTGTTGTTTTACCTAATTAGGCTAGCTTGTAAGTCGTGTAAAAACGTAGTACATGTTTTAAAGCTGCATGTTTTATGCCTTAAATCTGTTTTATTGAATTATCTGCGAATTAAGCCACGAGCTTAAGGCAGCCTCCTTAGTCAACGAGAAAGTATCAATCGCTGTCACGCCACGCGGCTTAGAATACAATGGTCTGTGTCGTTTTCTGGAACTACTTCTTTATTCTGTCTAAGCTTATACTACCTTTCGCAACTAAACTACAACCATCTTTGGTAAACCTATGCGAACCTGCGAAATTTCTAATCCAAATCCGAATCTTAGTAAGATTCGGATTAGATTCAAAATTTTGAATATTTATAATGCAACATTCTCATTCGATTCGATGGATTTAGCTCAAAATTCGAATCTTTAATTTATATTTACTCGGCAAATTCATATATAATTAGAGCGTATATCAGTTAAAGGGTGTGATCTTTTTTATATTACTTTTCACTTTAATTTTTTTAGATTAGTGCTGTTTATCAATATTTTTTGGAAATTTTTATTATTGGATTGGATTCGGAAACTTAGCATACTAAAATACCATCATAGTGAGCCCAAAATAAATTAATCGATTCAGATCAGAACTTATTTTTAAAATAAAATAGTTGGGCCATTTTTTTAAAGCAAGGGATGAACTAGGATTTGATTCGATCAAATAAATTTAGCAAAAGATTTGAATGGGAATGTAATCGATTTTTTTAAGCATGCGATTCGATTCGACCAAGTTAGCCAAGATTCGGTTTCGTTTCGAAATTAAAAAACAACAACAATGTCATGCTCGTAAGTTGTAAAGGGGAAAATAAAACTAGGAAACTTCTTATCTCGAGGTAAAGAAGAAAGTTCGCTGCTAGTTCTTAAATATCTTAGCATTTTTTGTTGTGAAACAATCAAAATATTGCTATATTTGTTAAAGAGAGGATATATCTAGAGCCCTATTTTCATCAAGCCTAGCCTCTAAGCACCACAAATTTGATTGAATAGTCGTTGAAAATGAGCTAATGTCATATTTTCACTCATTATTTCTACATTTAATAAAACTCATAACCTTGTGGAAGTTTTCGACTTTATTTTGGCATGAACCATATTCTTAAATAACGTATCGTAGAATTAAATAATGTATTAGAGCTGAACGTCTGTGTGGCAATTTCTCACTCATAGAGGCGGCCCGCTTAAGTACTCCAGCTTATCGTTAATATTTTGATTTCTTATCGATTATTAGATAGCGTGGGTTGTCACATGCCTCGTTTAGTGTTCCTCTTTCGCCACTGATTATCATCCCTACCTGGCCCCCATAATGACTCGAATAAATCGCCAGAAACACACACACACACGAACAATAACATAATGACCAATCTTTTCACACAGCCTTTGCCTGTCATTTCTTCATCAAGTCAACTTCTTTCGAGGACAAAAGTCAACGCTCATTACCAACCCCTTATTTTTTATTTATTTTTTACTGATGAGATATTTTCATGTCATTCTATAGTAATTACTTAAATACTGAGGGTGCGTGTAAGCTTTTGTCACATTCATTCTAAATCGGTATGTTTCTCGCTATAGGTTTGTTTTTTTTAGCGCCGCGTCTTACTACCATGAAGAAAACTGAACGGTGATTACGTCTGAAAGGTTTTGTGTTTGTTTGATGGCAAACATATTACCCGCATTGATTATTACCAAGCGGAATAAACTTTTGTCTAGTCTGGTTTACAGGTAACGGAAAGTTAGAGGTTTAAACCCCGAGAGAGAGTGGACTGAAGTTATATATATATATTTAAACTTCAGTTAACTCTCTCAGGATTTAAATCTATATATGAATTATATTAAAATTCAGTTCACACTCTCAAGATTTAAATATACATTAATGAATATATATTAAACTTCAATTCATTTTCTCAGGATTTTAATAAATAAATATATATATGAATATATATTTAACTTCAATTCACTATATCAGGATTTAACCCTATATATCAATATATTTAAAACTTCAATTCATTCTCTAAGGATTTAAACACATACTCCATTCACGGTAGGAATTACTCTCTGAAAGGTCGTTTTTCCTACAAATATCCTCCTATATAATATATTTCTGGTAGGGAAAAAGGCCTTTCAGAAAACAATTCTTACTTTAGATATATTTCCCCAATGTCCCTCTATGGAAATTCGAATACATTTTCTACAGACACTACCTTCCTCATCCCTACACCATTTGTGAAATTAAGGATAGGCCGAACGCATAGTAAGACGTGGTGGTTCATCTATTATGGTTTTCCAGTAACAGAAATATCGGGGTTCGAGTATCTGTTAGGTGTACTGAGGATGTTTAAAAAAATAGCATATCACCCCTTCAACGCCAATGCGGTTACATTTTCTCTGAATGTTACTTTTCTCATCTTTCGTGCATTAATCTAGTCAGAATCGGAATCGGAATCATTGGAAAGTTATATATTTTTTGTAAAATTAATATAATTAAGTTTTTCTTGTAGAATAAATGCGTGAAAATTGTGACTTTCTCTAAGTTTTTGTGGAATTTTCGACCGTTTTTTTGAACTCTCCTTATTACAAGAATATATTCAAATAAAATAGTGAATCCTATAACCTTTCGTTTTGTATCAATAGCCTATTCGTTGAGTGTTGAACTTCACCCAGTGACTATGAGTTTTTTTTTTAACCAGACGTAGATTTATTAAGCTAAATGTTGTCGAATAAATAAAATCATATCAGATTTGAATTCTTGACATCTTAAAACATATGTTTAAAACCCCTAATTTAAAGACTACGCTAAAATTTATTTTTAATCCCACCACCCCCATCCAGACGAGGAGATCGGGTATACTGGGGGTGGATTTTGCTATATGGTTTTCCACTCTAACTCCATGCAAATGCGGGTACATTTAATCTAAACTCAACCATAACTTTCCTTAACCCATTAGCGTGATTTGTACATATGCGTATAACCCGAACAGATAGTAAGATCCAATGTGTTTTTTTTTGTCAAGTTATGAAAAAATTTAATCTAGCAAGCCATTATTATAACTACTTGATTTACTCGTATAATCTTATGCTGTTTATTTATTTTATTTAGCACCACGTCTTACTACTCGTTTGAGTTATACGTTTTATGGTATATGTTGATAACATATTTTTATACGTGTTTTTACAATCAAGATAGAACATTTAAAAACACTAAAATCTATAATATTTTCAATAAACAAGTTTTACATTTTATTTTATTTAAGTACCAACTTCTATGTGAACTTAGTGACATTATTTTGTACTCGAATATGCGGCTTAGTGAGCCAAATAAAAATTAATGACCTTAAACAGCACGCACTTTATGGGCCAGTCAACCGACGGTCTATAAATGTGTCCTGTGACGCACATTAAGTTCGGTTATTGTCACGTTAAGATCAACTAAAAAAAGAGAGAGAGAAGCTGTATAACTTATGTGCGAAGATTCTGTGCGAAACGTGATCAGTTATATGGGGGGGCTGGCTTCGTAAAAAATATATATTCAATTTGGCGACGCGACCTGACTTTAAGCATATTATTTTATTATATTCACGGAATTGAAATAAACTTTTTTTTTATGGAACGTGCTGTTCGAGCATCCAATTCTATAATCTCTGCCAACAGAAGAGCAACATTTTTTCACCCCCTATCCTTTTTTTTTTTACAAAAAGTGGGGATGAAAATAAAACTTTTGCACATCTTAACGGTGGAGTTTTAACGTGAGCTTACGTGTATGACCAAGACTAGTAGGGCCGGGATTCGATTCCCTGATGGGTGCACTGGGTGGTTTTCCTTCATTTGAGTAAATATTGGTGCATTTACTTTGATATCAGTTTCCTTTTATTGTCAAAACCAGTGGCGTATCCTGGGTTCAAGACTTGGAGTACATTAATCTCCACTCCACTCAACCCTCCATCAACAAATACTATTTTGTTTTTAAATAGTAAAAGTTTGTGAGTTGTTAATGTAAAACACAACATTTACAAAACAATAATTTTACCGGTTGTTCTCTACTGGGTGTTAAACGTGGTCTCTTGCCTTACATTACAAAAACAAATTTAGAATGTTCAAAAACAAAGTTATTAGGAATATATTTGGTCCAGAAAAGGATGGGGCTACTGGGGAGTGGCGGAGGTTACATAATTATGAGCTACCTACCCTGTACTCATCAAACATAGTTTGGAGTATCACGTCTAGTAGATTACGGTGGGTAGGATATACAGCGCGAATAGAAGAATCTAGAACCGTATTTAGGGTATTGACTGGCATACCCAATGGGAAGATCTAAAGTCAGATGGGAGGATAACAGTAGAATAGGCCTTGAAGAGATAAGGTGTAATGAGGTGAACTAGATAAAACTGTCTCAAGATAGGTATATGTGGCGTATTTTTGTTAGCGCAGCACTGAACTGTCTAGTTCATAATGCCAGAGTAATAATAATTATTAAAGATAATATTGAGGACAAGCTAACATAACACATTCAAGACCGTATCCAGCCAATAATTTCGAAAGGAGGGGGGAGGCAGTTGGTGGGCACATCCCACCAATTCCCGGAAGCTAGGAAAAATTCGAAATATTAAACACCTCTAGAAGCTCTCTGAAATGTTTTTTTATGGTAACACAGCCTGCTAATTTGTACTTTTATCTTAATTTTTATATTGTTTGAACCATAAATAAAGACATATATTTTGTTCATAAAATTTCGGGGGGGGGGTGTTAACCCCCCTTGATACGGCCTTGAACATATTAATAGTTTTAACACGAATCTTTGAATAGGCCTACTTTTTACTTAGAAAGGTTTTTTTCCCAACAGTTCATTGATGACTTGATTTTAGTCACACGCGGCGGCGCCCAAATAAAACGAATCGTGTGGGCGGAACACGTGCTTTCTAGGGTGGGCGCGAACTGTCAAAGGGGAGTCTATCTCATCTCCCAGAGAGGACCTTGTCAAAGCACGACACAGGCTACCGCTTCTACCGCTGCCATGAGAACACGAGTGTGGAAAGCTTCGAAATCGCTCAAAGCGAGCGATTATATTAGAAACCGTTGTTTGCGAGACTTTAATTACCTTTCGTCAAAACGAATACTCTCATATACTCGTACGTTTTTTTAATGTATGTTTAAAATTATTTTGAATACTTTGGGCTTCGGTGCTAGCCTAGAATATGGTAGGCCTTTAGAGAAAACATTGTACGGATGTAAAAAGAACGAACACATCTTAATAGGTAAAGGGGGTAGAAAGGGGTAGATAAGAAGAACTGAGAGACACCGCAAATAAACGCAATTTACTTTTAAATCAACTGCCATCAACACAATTTGAAACCATAAGTAACTATTTTATATGAAATGAACATTCTGAAACCATATGTAGGTATTATCTGTGAATTGAGCAATTTGAAACCATATGTAGGTGTTATCTGTGAATTTAAATTCCAAGAGATAGTACGTCACTCAAGCCCTTGTATCTCGTATACTATGAAGGAAATCAAATTAATCACGTCCACAGATAATCGGAAAAAAATGGCCTTTTCCTAAACTAATGGAGACATTAGTTCCACATGTGGCCACCCGCGACGCCACCAGTACAGGAGTTCGGTAACCTTCTCTCGCATTGACGCGG
>CABFVX010005321.1:29933-52396 GCA_902151425.1 Timema shepardi
GGGGTGGGGGGGGGGGGGGGGGGGAACCGGTCCAGCACGCATGCGTGCTCTGTCTCATACAAACTATCTACCATTATTGAAAAAAACAAAACAACAACGAAAATAACACGCCTGAGACTATCATTATAAACTACGTACGGAATATTTAGACATTCCAATCGGTAGCCCGGCAGACATAAGAGAGAATGTTGATTGTATCGTTAATAAGAGACAACAGCTCTATTGAAAGAAAACCCAACTAATATCTTTGGATATTGTTTTTTTTTGTTCAAACATTATGAAGTTAATAGGCGATTTATGTTATAAAACCAAAAGTTTTTAACCTTTTAAATTTATAAGTTGATGTAATCTTTTTTTAAGATAAATAATGTATTAAAGTTATTAAAATACTTTATTTATAATAATACAAAAAAAGAAATTCCCGGACATAGAAAATTCAAGATCTTTCCCATAAAAATACACCTTTACAAAACCCGTGGTTTGTCCGCGGTTAAAACATATATCATTATGAGCAGGGGCGTGGCTCCATGGGGAGAAATGATTTGGGGGGGGGGTTAATACCCCTCCTCCCAAACCATAATATATTTTAGTGAATCCAAATTACGACAAATTAGTGAAGTGTCCAAGTCCTGCGAAAATTAACTCTAAAGATTTTTTTAAATATTATTCATACTTTTATTTTGCACCGCGTCTTACTTACTACCCGTCCGAATTATACGCCAATGTACTAATCACGTTATTAGTTTTAGGAAAAAGGAAGGTTATATTTATAGAAAGTGCACCCGCAATTTGCATAGAGGTAGAGTGGAAAACCATTTTGGGAATATCTCAATACACCTGACCGAGAATCAAACCCCGATCTCCCCAGCATCGTCAAACTACTCTACATCGAGAGTTGCGCGTTAGACCATGCGACCACCGAAGCGGATTTATTTACACTATTTTTATATTGTATACCTGAATTATGTGTTTATTATTATTATTATTATTATTATTATTAGCACCGCGTTTAACTACCCGTTCGGGTTATACGCACTTACGCTAATGTGTGATGGTAGGGTGTTTGTGAGATGAAATGGAGGACCTACAGTTTAACGTGGGATCCGAACCACGGTGGAGGCCTGGCATAATTATGTGTATAGTTACAGGTTATTTGTGTATATATATAATTTAGTAGGAATAAAAGTATTTTAAAGTTACAAAAGTTATTAAAATTAATCTTATATATTTATATAAGTCATGAGATGTGCAGCTGTTATGTTTTATAGATAGTATCCATGCCTATAACGTACTTCGGTCGCCGTAGGGTCTAACGCGCTACTCTCGTGCTAGACTAGACTGCCTATGACGGGGAGGTCGAGGTTCTAATTTCAGTCGGGTGTATTGAGGGTTGTACACACTCCCTCCACACGAATGCAGGTACAATTTCTCTAAATATAACCTTCCTAATCCCTAAAACCATTAGTGTAATTAGTACACAGACGTATAAACCAAACGGATAGTAAGATACGGTGTTTAAAAAAAATGCAACCTGAGATTATTTAAAATCACAATAGCCGGGATTCAAACCTAAAGCCCGGTAAACACGTAAACTCAAGACAATGAAGGATATTATCAAAGACCCATGGAATTGTTATTTATGTTAAGGGTTTAAAACACTTTTGCACAAAAATAAAGTGTAGAGTGAAAGAAAAAGGGCAAATCACAATCACTAGGCGTTATAAACGTGGATTCCGGGCCCAGTAATTGACTAACCAATTTTTTTTTAAGGTGTGGGTGGGTAATTTGAGCAGTATCGAATTCCATTGTCATGCAAAACTTGTAAAGAGGGACGAAATAGATTCCACACAACAACAAAAACAAAAATTAGACCATCAACGGGAAATAGGGTTATCCTTGAACCCCATGAATATGTAATGAGGAAATCAAAACATGCAATTTCACAAACCAGTAATTACGAGGCATATAGAGAGACTGCACACTTAATTACACGCGCAATAGAACAGGCACTTTCGCGAGGGAAGAGACGAACCATTTTGCAGGGGAAATAAATTTCATCGTTCCCAATTTGCGGGAGAGAAACAGTTTTACCAACTAATAAGCGAACTCCCCGTTCCACACATACACATACACACCTCCAAGAGTTCAACTTGCCACTTTGGAAAAATTGGAGACCTGTAATTCGTAGACCAAAGTGAGGAAAGTAGTATAACACATAGGCGGAGTGTTTCTAGACCTCTTGGGAAACGGGCAGGTACAAGTTGATAAGTCAAGGAGTTGTGATACGCATCCCACTTATCGGAACAGTGTATGTACCCTAATTTGGGTAGGTCCACGAGTTGCCCCTCGGTCGTTAAGAAAGCGTTGGAGCATCTATAGACGATTCAAGCTATTTTGAAAGTTTTACAACTGACTAAATTAGGATTAGGGATTAGGCGAAATGGGCACTGCTATCTTGCACCACCATTTCCCCCACAAGGTGTATTGGGCACTGCTATCTTGCACCATCATTTGCCTCACAAGGTGTATTGGGCACTGCTATCTTGCACCACCATTTCCCTCACAAGGTGTATTGGGCACTGCTATCTTGCACCACCATTATCTCTCACAAGGTGGATTTATCACTGCTATCTTGCACCACCAATTCTATCACAAGGTGGATTTATCACTGCTATCTTGCACCACCATTTCTCTCACAAGGTGGATTTATCACTGCTATCTTGCACCACCATTTCTCTCACAAGGTGGATTTATCACTGCTATCTTGCACCACCATTTCTATCACAAGGTGGATTTATCACTGCTATCTTGCACCACCATTTCTCTCACAAGGTGGATTTATCACTGCTATCTTGCACCACCATTTCTATCACAAGGTGGATTTATCGCTGCTATCTTGCACCACCATTTCTATCACAAGGTGGATTTATCACTGAATTGGTGTCTAAGTGCGTCAATATAAGTTGCAACTAACTCCCTTTGCAAAATAGTTTCGAAATCACCAAGAAGACAACGACGTTAGTAAAGGCGCACACACTGTAACGTATCAGATCGGCTTTTTAAGTTGGACGAGAACTAGTTTTAAGGCCAGTATTTATGTGTGTTTATTTAACAAAAGATTACTTAAACAATAAATAAAATATCACCTAAGTAGAAACGTTTAGTTTAATTTTCTACATATAGTAATCTCAATATATCTTTAAAATAATATACTGTATCTGTGTTTTTACCATCCTCTCCGAACGCGAATGCGGGTGCATTTTTCTCAGTTATCCTCTCAATCCCTATCTATTAATGCAGTTTACTTATATATAACTCTGACGTTGAACTTACTAATTCAAACAATCGTGATAGATGCAATTTTATATTTAGTACAAGTTTCCATATTTAATTAGACAGGACATACTTCAATGGCCAGATGGTCTAAGGCATCACGCTCGCAACAGACTGGACTGACGATGACGGGGAGATCGGGGTCTGAATGCCAGTCGGGTGTACTGAGGGAGGTTGTCCTCGAATGGTTTTAAACTGACCCTCTACGTAAGTGCTGGTATAGTTTCTGTGGATTCAATCTTCCTCGTGTCTGACAGAGTAATGTAGTACAAATACTTACAACTCTCTAACAGGTAGTGGGACGCAGTGCTAAGAGCTCGATGGTAAAATTAAACACGGAAATAAAAGTGTACGTGTGAACGGGACAAAGAACCAAACTCTCCGGTCCTCGAAGTGACGTTGGACACCGTAACACACGGAGGAGCTGGAGGAGCGTGTTCCGTGTCTCGGGGTCGTGGATTCTGTGCGTGCCGAAATGTACCGTGGGGACATCAAACTGTCACGACTGCTCCGTCAAGCAACCTTGTTGACAGTCAACGAATACTTGGGACCAAATCGAGGATAGGCTGCCAACAAGGTCTTGGAGCAGGCGTGTCGAACTTGCGACCCTCGGACCTTAACATGAACCCAGACAGTCCAATTTCCATAGGAGGAGCCTTAAACGACTACTAGAAATGTTATCTTGTCTATTTTCACGTATTCATACGTCTAGCCGTGTGATATTCCGCTTTCACTTTGGATAGATAATTTCAATACCTACCTACATCGGTGGCTACATGGTCTAAGGCATCATTCTCGAAAGAAACTCTAGATTGTCGTCTGTCGAAGACGGTGATATCAGGGTTCGAATTCCGGTCGGGTGTACTTAGGTTGGTTTGTCCAAAATGGGGTTTCTACGCAAATTCGGGTACATTTCCTCACAATTAAACCTTTCTCATCACCGACTCACTAATTGGTACATATGCGTACAACCTGAACAGGTAATAATTCACGGTGCTAAAAAATAAAAAAAATAATCAATATCTATAAAATATTACTAACCGACCTAAATTAGGTTAATAATATACAAGTCATATGGTCCAAAAATACCCATTGAGGCGAAATTGTATCAATTGGAAATTAATTGACGTATGTTTATGGAGTTTTTATAACAAAACAGTTTTTTATTCAAATTAAATCAAATAATTCTCCAGTAGAAACAAAAAGTTTAATTGTATTCGTATGGTGACTGACCTCAAATGTTGACAACGGTGTCCTGGAATTTAATGACAACTTTTTCTATAAATTTAAAAAGTTTCTCATCTAATGTCGCTATGATCATGAGCTCATTCATGACAACCTGTTGATGTCACCATGTGAAGAAAATTAAACTCTATTTCTACTGAAGCAATATTTTATGTATTTTAGCCAATAAAATATGTTGCTATAAAAACTGTAAAACAATGGCCTTTCATCGCGTCCCCTTTCCCAGCCCATCTCAACAGACGTTCCTTTCCATCCCACCATAAATCCCTAGGTCCCATTTTACTTTCCCGGTCCTTCCCCAAGAAAAGCGCGATGGATGGAGTCAGCAGTTTGTAAGGATCGAGTCAGCAATTTGTAGATTTCCTTTTCTTCCCCAAGAGCGATGGATTGAGAGTCGGCAGTTTGTAGAACAGCCTGTACCTTGAAATAAATCTCTCCCGAGTAAACAAACACCTAGTAAAGTTTCTTGAGGCCGCCACTTGGATTACTCTCCCCCCTCGCGTCTCCTGCAGGATTACAGACACCTTTACTTGGCTGGGGATTTCTGATGTACACTCTGTGACATGAGCAAGTCGACACGAGACAATACTGCCTATCGACGCTTCACTATCATTCTGGTCTCAGAGAATAGGATCCAAGTGTGACGTTTAGGGAAACGCACCGGGAAAATTTGCTACTATTTTCTTACTACAGTAGCCCCATGGCTTATTTGGTGCTGACAGACAGCTAAGAGCTGAATTCTGACAGTCAAACTTTGGTTATATACCTAAATTTTGACTGTCAAAAGTGATAGCTGCTAAACACATGTTTTTGCAGATCATCTGGTTCGGCGTAGGGATACATAATTTGGTCTGGTAACTTTTTAAAGCTGTCAGCTGTGAGCTGTCAGTCAGCACCAAATTATTACTATTAGCACCGCGTCTTACTACCCGTTCGGGTTATACGCACTTACGCTAATGTGTAATGGTAGGGTGATTGCGAGATGAAAATGGAGGACCTACAGTTTAACGTGGAATCCGAACCACGGTAGAGGCCCGGCATTCCCCACATTCACAAGATGTATTGTCAGAGGTGAAGGAAGGGTTTGGTAATCAGATAAATCTTTGCCGGAACCGAGGATTGAACCCCGGCCGCCAGCATAGAAGTCCGACACCTTACCCCTAGACCGCCAGGTCACCGTCAGCACCAAAGAAGCCATGAGGCTACTGTACCTAATTCCCTGTGTTTTGCAGGTTTTCCAGATGGAATTACAAATTTTTTACCGGCAACTTAGATTGAAGAAAAGAGTAATTAAAATTTCAATTTTTATCGAACTAGTGTGAATTAATGTAACTTATATTTAAGACAGAATAAATTTAAAATTGATTGGGAAATACGTCTTGTCACTTCACAATCCTTGTTTAAGAGGTAACTAATAAGACACGATACGTTTGAACCAACGTGGTTAGTTCTTCAGCTAACCCACTTCGGTGGCCGCATAGTTTAAGGCACTACTCTCGCAGTAGACTAGACTGTCGATAACGGGGATATTGAGGTTCGAATCTCGGTCTGGTGTATTGAGGCTGGTTTTTCCCTAAATGGTTTGCCACTTTACCTCCACGCAAATGCAGCTACACTTCCTCTAAGTAATATAGCCTTCCTAATCCCTAAAACCATCAGCGTAATTAGTATATAATAAGCGTATGGTCTTAACGGGTAGTAAGAGGCGTTGCTTAAAAAATATATTTAATTCTTAGTGCACATTTTTTTCGTCTATCCAAAGGAAGATTTCAGTTAAATCTTCCCAATTAGTCAATATTACGTATATTTACTAGATTTTGCGAAATTTCAAGTGTTTTCTCGTTTCTCCAGATGCGTGTCAACACGGAACAGCACTCGCCTGGAGCTGGACAAGGAAAATCAACCGCAAGACCCGGGAATACAAGCTCCAACTAAGGTGCTTGTCCTACTGAGGTGGTTGTGCATTGTCAAAGTGTAACGCCATGTCCGGTAGTCGCCATAGTAACACTTATCGGTAGATTTTCTAGACAAAGTGATAATTTATTATTAATGAAACCAGGTGACACATCGTGTACCTCCTGTAATCTCTCACATGCCAGGGGTAAACGATATATTTTGCACCGCGTCTTACTACCCGTTCGGGTTAGACGCTTTAAGTACTAATTACTCTAATGGATTAGAAATTGGGAAGGTTGAATTAGAGGAAGTGAACCCGCATTTTCGTGGAGGGAGAGTGGAAAACCATTTAGGAAAAACCTCCCCCCGTTCACCCGACCGAGATTCGAACCTCGATCTCCCCGCCCTCAGCAGTTCAACACGACTAACGCGTATTTTAAATACATTTACGAAACAAATTAAACATCAACATAACCTTTTTAACATGTAACAACAATTTGAAGATTTTTGTTGTTGTTAACTATTCCAAAAACATAAGATAAAAAATATTATAAAGGTTTATATGTTCATAATGCCGACGACATCGCAATGGATTCTATATATTCATGCATTTTACTGGAGTCTATGCTCCTAATAACAGTGGAACTCTATTGGCGCCTTATGTTCCTGATAACAACGGCATTGTAATGGATTCTGTGTTAATAGAGGCAACAAAGAAGCTCTGTGAGAGAAGTTTCGTTGCCGCCCATCAATATTACAAACCCGATCAAAGTTTGTACTTACCCTCTGTGAGCACGTGCGCCCCCATTTGACACGACTCGCGCATACAAAGCACCGCTGGTAAGACCACGACGAGGGAGGGATGGAGCCATTAAATAATGGGAGGGAATGACAAAGTTTCACAGTCCGGGAGATACAGTGTTTTAGAAGCTATTAGCATCCTCACTATAATTATTGTTGTGTAACTTAGTATTGAGGAGCGTTAGATCTAATTCTAACGCGTCTTAGAAGTCGTTCGGGCTACACGCATACATTAATCACGTTAATGGAGTAAGGTTAAGGAAGATAGAATGTTAAAGCGAATATACTCGCATTTGCATGAAGGGAGAAAGGGGAAACAATTTAAGGGAAGGGGAACTCCCTCTGACCACCAGAGCGGAATTCGAGACTAGGTCTCGTCAGCATCAATTCTATCCATTGCAGACATGACATTTTAGACCACGTGACCATTGGTGCAGATACGTACTGTCGTTAGATCTACATTGTTTGTACACCATTTTCTCAAAAAGATGTTATCATTTCACCTAAAAAATATCTTCCAAGGTTCCACTCGATGAAAACGCCGAATCAAACGAAATTCCGCTAAGCAGTCCTGTAAAAATCGTCGAGGATATAAACACGGCGAGAAGGTGCCATTTTTCCGCCGGCACGGACTTCTCAAGACGCGCGTAAGTCCCCATCGGGTGAAGGAGCGCCGTCAGTCAACCCCCTGAGTGACAGAGTGGGGCGGTCGCCGCAAGATTACAGTTACAGAGTAGCTCGCTCACTCCGCTACCTCGCGGGCGACAGCGGTCTGATCAGACGCGTCAGCTACAGGACGACGATAAACATCACAGAGAGGCCCTTTTTAACCCCACAGGATGGTGAATGAATCTCTTCATGGGTCCTGGGGGACAATGCTCCGAGCTTCTCCTATATTTCAAACATTGCGGCGATGAATCTTACAATTGAAGCTTACGGGGAGGGGTGAAGTCAAGTTTTAAATCAAATTTAATTAGTGCTGCCATCTAATAGACAATCATGATGCCTTTCTAAATTGAGTTAGTGCTGCCATCTGTTAGACAATCATGATACCTTTCTAAATTGAGTTAGTGCCGCCATCTGTTAGACAATCATAATACCTTTCTAATGCATTTTATTTTGAGTTAATGCTGCCATCTGTTAGACAATGAGACTTTTCTCATGTACTTTAGATTATGGTTAAATGAGGGATATGTTATATTTATTAATTAAAAAAGTATTTGCTATGTATGGTTCGAGCGTAATCTTGTGTCTAACTAATATACTGGTTAAACGACCGAGATGGGTTCCTAATATGGCCATCTTGAAACTTCTAATAATAACTTATCTGTGTATTTAGCATTATATCTTAGACACGAGAGGAAGAATAACATTAGTTTCTCTCGATTCATATCATCACAGCCATTAGCAGTCAAAAACTATTTTGGAAGTTACGGGAACTGTCGCTTGAATGGAATGTTGTTCTATTTACAGCGTGGTAGACACGTTTGCGTCAGGCCTTGCGGAAAGGGGGTGGAAAACGGCGGGACCAACGTAAAAATACCGACAAAAAACCGAAAACTTTAACAAGATTCGGCAGTCGGTATTTGAGAATGTCTTCCCAGTTGTTGGGTTCTTAACTTAAGAGATCAGCACTCAAAAGAGGCGCTTATGTGGTATTTTATACGCATCACGCCTTATCCAATACGGTCTGATGCCACTCAAGTTCAGAAGTCTGTCAATTGCTAAAACTTCAAATATAAATCAAAAATAGGTTTAGAAAAATTCAATTCCTCGTGGAGTTTGATCGATGTCACAGCAAAAAGGATGCGTCACTTTCAATACCTTTTTTTAAATATAGGCTTGTAAAAACCAAAATTTATTAGGAGGTCTGTAAACATTTTAAATAATTTTTGTTAGCTTTTATTTTATTTGTGTATTTATTTATTTTGCAGCATGTCTTACTAACCGTTCGGGTTACAAGCTTTAGTACTAATTGCGCTAATGGGTTAGGAATTATGAAGGATAGATTAAGAGGAAGTGAACCAGCATTTGCGTGGAAGGAGAGTGGAAAACCATTTAAGAAACACACTTAACCCCCTTTCAGTTCACCCGACTGAGATTAAAACCTCTACCTCCCTGTCCTCGGCAGTCTAGCTCAACGCGAAACTAGCCCCTTAGCTAACTACGCCACCGAGGCGAGTTGTTAATGTATAATCTGTGGCATAAAAATGTAAATATACAAACTAGAGAAATAAGGACTCGCAGCCCATGGATGTGTATACTCTGGATATCATCGTTGAAACAACCTTATCATTATCTCGTTTTCGTGTGGTCAATCCCCCCTCAAATATAAGACAAGTTTGGCAACGCTGGTTAGTCGAGGTTGCCAGAAGCTCCTTCTTACCCCAACACACCACCTTCAGACATGAATAAGAGCGAGGAGATTTGGCAATGCAGTTGACTGTAAGAAAGCAAAGATGAGGTTCTCTCCATAAGACCTGCAGTTACCTCAGAGGGGAAGGTGGGTGTAGCAAGTCTTGCCTTGACGGACCATATTATGGCACTATCTTGTAAGCTGCGCCGATAATGCAGAGTAGGCTTCTTACCTTACAGGTTACACGAGGGGTTCCTACATCAGTGTTTGTGCGGGGTACCGCGTGTTACTCCTGTTCAACGGGTGCTGAGGTCGTGTGTAACATTATGAGCGTTAAAAAAAACTTTGACGAGCGATCCCGGATAGCAGACTAACGAGATCATATTCCGGCGATAAGGTTTGCTAAATATTCAAGGATAACACCTTTTAGTAGTCGTAAGCAGGTTTTATAAGATGTCATCAACTGCGTCGGAAAAAAATATGCTTCATCACAAACAATGAATTTAATTGAATGCGAGGTGAGCTGGTGGTCTAGGGGTAAGATGTCGGACTTCTATGTTGGGGGTCCGAGGTTCAATCCTCGGTCCCGGCACAGATTTATCTGATTAATAAACCCTTCCTTCACCTCTGACAAGACGTGTACTAATCACATCTTGTGAATGTGTAGAATGCCAGGCCTCCACCGTAGTTCGGAACCCACGTTAAACTGTAGGTCCTCCATTTCATCTCGCAATCACCCTACCATTACACATTAGCCTAAGTTCGTATAACCCGAACGGGTAGTAAGACCTGATAATAATATTCAAAACATGTACAATTTGACTACTCGGTTACAGCTTCCTCCAACGAAAATGATTAAAAAAATCTTATTGAAAATGTAAAACAGTGTCACTGACATTTGACAATCCATTTTCACAAGTTACAATAAGCACACACCGTCAAGAAAAGGTTTAATCTACTGTAAGAGCTGGCAAACTCAAATTCATCACACTTTTAGGGCAAATTCCCAACTTGCGAGTTATATTGTACCTCGAGTTCACACGGACACCCTGTATTCCAACTTGCGAGTCAGCCTGTACCCATAGTTCACACAGACACTCTGTATCCCAACTTACGAGTCAGCCTGTACCTAAAGTCCACGCGGACACCCTACCCTGTATCTCAACTTGCAGGTCAGCCTGTACCTAGAGTTCACAAGGACACCCTGTATCCCAACTTGCAGGTCAGCCTGTACCTATAGTTCACACGGACACCCTGTATCCCAACTTGCGAATCAGCCTGTACCTAGAGTCCACCCAACTTGCGAGTTAGCCTGTACCTAGAGTCCACCCAGCTTGCAGGTCAGCCTGTACCTAGAGTCCACCCAACTTGCAGGTCAGCCTGTACCTAGAGTCCACCCAGCTTGCAGGTCAGCCTGTACCTAAAGTCCACCCAACTTGCAGGTCAGCCTGTACCTAGAGTCCACCCAGCTTGCAGGTCAGCCTGTACCTAGAATCCACCCAACTTGCAGGTCAGCCTGTACCTAGAGTCCACGCGGACACCCAGAAGGTCCAGAGAGAAAGGACGGATTTGTCACGGCATGTAGCATTGTGTGCAATTTAGAAAGGTGAAAAAGGAACGCAAGGCTAATAACAACTGTCGGATTACTTGGAACTGGGCCTTTTTGTACTCGAATGGTAACGACACACGATTGCTTCCAGCTTTGCGGGAAAAGGATTTACCGGCTTTTTTTTCTAAATTACTTTTGTAAACTTTAACAAAAGGATTATATATTGCATCTACAACCCGAGAGACATTCGTGATGTGCCACCTCATCCACAGCCCAGCTGATTAGTATCACACACCCGCACAATCTGGGAGAAAGCATATACCTACTAGGGAAGTCTTGAAAGTAGGGTGGTTTCCCGTTGCTTTCCGAACTGAATTTCTACCAGCTAGCGAGAAAGAGTCTACAATTTTTTTTCTGTAAGGGCATCTCATACACCTTTCAGGGATGTTTTACTTGCCTTAATCGACATGGGACAAACGGCTTTACTTTCCATCCTAAATAAATTGTGCTACGGAATGTTATCACTTGATAAATATTCGTCGAATTCAGCCATGTATGGATTAATAAGGGCCTAATATAAGAAGGGGTAAGGGAGGGCACCTTTCAGTTTTGAAAAAAGTTTAGAACTACTCACATGAGCGTGGATAGAGAATGGGAAAACTACAATGATAAATCGCATGTAGAAAACGCCTCCTAACGCATTTTCAAGACAAGATTCGAGCTCCGTCCGCCCACCACAAAACGACAGAAATTAAACCGTAATGCGAATCGACCCTTATTTTGATCAACCTTACCCACTGGTCACGAGGTCTAAGGCGTAAAGTTCTCAAGATACTGGCTTGTTAGTGACAAGGAAGTCGCGGTCCAAATCTCGATCGTGTCCACTGTTTAGGGAAAAAGAGGTCTCCATACATGGTTTAATTATGTGATTTTACCACTAATTCACGCTAATGCGGGTGCATTTACTAAAAAAATACCATACACATTCATACCCCATAAATTAAACCATTAAATAACCCCGGTATATAAATGAATAAACAAAAAGTATAGCCGTTATCTTATCTGATACAAAGTTCGCATTTAAATAAATATAATATTCTACCTTATGCCCGATAACGTATGTCAAACGTGGAAAACCATATATTCTAGAAATATATATTAATAAAACTAAGAGTTTATCTGTTGGTCATGAACAATGCGCGATATCTACCTACAGAGGGCTGACATTTCAAAATTAGTAGCCCTTGCTCACGAAAATGTGCAGCCAGAATCAGGAATTTTAAATTTTGACTAGATTTATTTTTAGAATTAATTAAAAACTGTTTCGAAAAAAATAAAATTAAGAGATTTTTTTCTGTCAGTTTGAAGCAAACAACTTAGCTCAGTCACTCAAATTATAGTTTCCTTGCACATATTAGAACGTAAATGAGTCCAAGCATTCAAAGCAAGAACCCAAAGAGAACTTGAAATATTTCTACATAAATGCTAACTCATAAATTTAAATCCAAACTATGTTAGATAAACTACACAAATGACAAATAAAAAGATAATCGAATTACGTAAGCAATCTATTGAAATATTAGCACGCCATGTACTTTTATTTTAACCTATTTTCTCCAGAGCTTGCTTCTTTTCAAAGTCGTGAAAAAAAAAAGACTTCCTACTAGGAAAATTGTAAAATATAAAATTGTACGGATGGTATTCAAGTATAAAGGTTTGTGAAAGAAAAACTAGGTGGAAAAATTATTATCTAATGCTAGCATTTTATTTTGAATCAACTATCGACAGAGATTTTTTTTTAAAAGACACATTTGCTTATGTGGCCATACATATAAAACAAAAATAATGAACCCAATAATCAAAAAATGCTTGAAATAAACATTTTAACACAATAAGCATAAAAATCCATACCCGCTTTAGTGACCGCGTGGTCTAACTACTGTCACAATAGACTAGACTTCCGATGACGAAAATATCGAGGTTCGAATCTCGGTTGGGTGTACTGACTGGCTGGCTTTACCAAAGTGGATTTCCACTCTTCCTTCATGCAAATGAGAGTACTTTTACTATAAATATAACCTTCCTAAAATCCCTATAAACTTTGGCGTAATTAGTAGATAAGTGTATAAACCGAACGGGTAGAGTAAGACGCGGTGTTAAAAATAAAGGTCATTTTTAGTTTTTTCTGTCCCTAGTAGTAATAATAATAATAATAATAATAATAATCATCATCATCTTAAACAATCAACTGTTTCGTTTTTTACTAAACACAGCCTCAAGTAAGTTCTGCGTGCACATACGTTTCTAACAATTAAAATTTTGTAGCGATGAATATAATACAAAGTTTTATTTCTCCAGCCCTGGGAATAGTTTTAGATTCGTTTATATCAAGCTCAGTATACGGCGGGTATTACACATCAAGGGTGAATGCAGCTTCATTACAAAAGAAAACGCCCCTTTCCTAGCAAATTCAACACACACACACAGAGACTCTTGGTTCAAGAACAAAGTGCTGACTTCCAAGAAAACTTCGTCCGACCGCACAAGTTTTGCATGCTGGGAAACCGCAAGTATAGAAGGTTAGAAGATGAAGGGGGGTTTGGAGGAGGACAGGGGGGGAGAAGGAGATGAAAAGACTCGGAATTACGCCCTACAGAGGAAAGAACGTATTCTAGGTTAGGAAAAATAAAAAACTGGCCTAAGAGATGTTCTTGTCCTGCGTTCCAACGGGATAAACGGACACTTTTCTCGAAACTACGATATAGAAGGAATATAATTATTAAATAATTATCTTATATTTTTACTCTCCTCTTAAGGAATTCACGGAATTCAACGTGGGCAGTCGTTTGGACGTGTTGATTAAATTATGTCTGAGCTAATATAATGAAATACTTTTAAAAAGTTAATAAAAAAGGTAATTATTAATCTTGAATATTAAAATTTGACCAAAGGCTCCGTGTTTTTTTCTCTCTAAACGGCTGCTTTATTTCTACAACAAACATTCTTGCTTCTGTAAACTATTTTTTTACATGGTGGACGATAATCTATCCCTAGTTAAAACAATACCACGGAGGGGAAAGACTTATGTAATAAAGTTCACAATTTAACATATGTTTATTATCAATGCCGTTCTAATCTACTTCACCGGTTGCATAGACGACACAGTCAAATGACGCGGTCGCGACGGAGGTTGGAGCTTTCTTGTAGACACGAGTTCGACTCCACGCGGTAGGAATCACTCGCTCGTCAACAAGTTGTATAATAATATGATATCCTCGACCAGATGTCAACCCAGCACTGTTTTGCTCCCAAGGAAATGTAGATGTGTGGATAAACATCTCGCCAGAATAAACTTTAAAATTTCCTTCACTTCTGACAAGACATCTTGTGAATCTGGGGAATGCCAGGCCTCCACCGTGGTTCGGATTCCACGTTAAACTGTAGTTCCTCCATTTCATCTCGCAATCACCCTACCATTACACATTAGCGTAAGTGCGTATAGCCCGAACGGGTAGTAAGACGCGGTAATAATAATAATAATAATAATAATAATAATAATATTGGACTGGGAGTGTAAGTAATCGAATCGAATGACCAACTAAGGTGAATCGTGGAAGTAGGTGGGCGACAAGAGAGGGTGAGATGGTCACGGGAGATAGAAATCAAACTTTAATATTAAATCCGACTTGGAATTAATCTAAAATTCCAGAGAGGCAGACATCCTGTTGGATCTATTCAACTCGTCAGTGAAATGAAGGGGGGGTAGCTAAGAGTAGGATTCTGGTACAGCCCCATTTTAATAGTAAGGACCTTTCAGAAAACATAAAAACATTATTTCTAGCGGCCCAAATTGAAAGAAAAAAAATCACTATTTTATTATTGTTGGTTTATAGGTAGGGCCTATTTGACAATATATATATATATTACTTGTTTTAACATCACGTATTACTACCAATTCAGTTTATTATAGGAATTCTCATAAAACAAGCATTTGCGTGGAAGTAGAACGGGAAACCATATGGTGGGGGGAAGGGGGGTGACCACCCTCAGTAGACCCGACCGGAATTTGAAACTGCGATTTCCCCGTCATTGACAGGAGAGTCACGCCTTAGACTATTTATATATATAAAATCAAAGGTGACAACTGCAGGTCACATGATTTGACGTATGAATGAGTAAAAGTATTTCTAGTAACTTTCCTAGCTCTCTTACCATAAATCTGGGGTTATGGGGTTCGAGTTGGGGATAGCTGACAAGAGTTACCAAATCTACTCTCATGTATTCATTCGCCAAAACATATGATCTGGAATGTTTAGTTGTTACTATTGGCAGTAATAACTTTACCAACAAACTAATGGTTTATTATCATATTTTCTTTACTTTAAACAGTTTTTACAACATTCAACGCCATCTCTCAGTCGGTAGCGTGTCTGTCTACTGAGCTAAAAGTCCTGGGTTCAATACCCTGCATGGCCGAAAAATGTATCATTGGTGAAATGTAAGTTTACACCTTCAAAGTGATGCATTACCGGCCGAGGACTGGATGTTGTGCCTGTTCAAGTATTAAGTTAGATTATAAGGCATATGAAGCTACGACAGGCCAGTAGTGTGAAATATGAATTGAATAAAAAAAAATTGGCCCAGGCCACAAGCTGGAAACTGTAATGGATGTAAGTAAAAAAGTTAACGTCTACTAGTTGTGAGTTACCAACACTCCTGTGGCGAATAAACTCTAGGAGCGAGAGCCTTACACAGGTAAGGTATCGGCTTGGTCTGAAAAACGGGGCGTGGAGGGTGGGGTAGAGAGAGAGAGAGAGAGAGAGAGAGAGAGAGAGAGAAATCTGGAAAAGACTGCCTCATTAGACCAGAGGTTGGGACCACTTGGGTTATTCCCCAATCAAGCGCTTGGAAGAGGGAGGTGTGGGGGTACCAATGATGTCACAGGTAAAGTGCTACTACGTCTTCTGGGAGAAATAAGGATCTTGCGGGGCTTCGTGGAAATCACATGTACACTCCGTTTACTATGAAAGGGAGCAGTCATGCCTTGTTAGATTACACCATGGCACAGGGTGGTCACAAAATCTCATAAAGAATATTCCCTGTCTTATATCTCATGTACAAATTAAAATATCCCCAACAAAAGCAAATAGTAGGATTTTATAAATACGCTTAAAAATACTGTATATCAAAAAACAAATTTTTTTTTACAAATAATTATTTTTTTAGATGCACTCAAGAATAAATATTCATATATTTTGATTTAAAAAAAGTGTTGAAATATTATTCAAAAAGATTTCTCTATCCAAATCATCTTCTAGATAGCCAAATAGGGTATACTTTTCCCTGACTATCAAATTCTTTGACTTCTACAGGTTTGCCATATTTTCCCTGGCCATAGGGAAACCATTCAAGGTAAGTTTGATATACTCTAATTTTTTTTACGGAAATAACTTTTAGAGGAAAACAACTTTTTTTGCAGCCAAAATTGAAAACGTTATAATATATTATTAGTGCTTTTTTAAGGTACTGTTAATATTTATCCAAAGTTACGACAGCAGATATTTTCGTTTTATCACTATTAGTTGTTCTCTCTTACGAGAGGTTCAAGTTCATTTTGTCAGTGAACTTAGATCAGCAATGCGCCCTGTCCTCTGTCTCCTTCAGCTCCCAGAATGTTCTTTCCTTCAAGCCACCTGTTATTTTAATCCTCTTTCTTACTAAGCTCCTCTTTCTCTCAACCTTTCCTTCTATGACGTCGTGCAGAAGACAATTCCTCCTAAAGATGTGTCCGATCCAGTTTGCTTGTGCCGATGAATCGCATCCAACATGGTTCTCTTCTCACCCGCTCTTCTAAGGACTCGTTCATTTGTCACCCTGTGTGTCCGCCTGCTCTTCTAAAGTCTTCTCCAGCCCCACACTTCAAAGCTAACCAAGTATTTCTTTAGCTTCTTCCTGAGAGTCCAAGTTTCTGTTCCGTGCAGTGTGATGCTCCAAATGTAGAATTTCATCAGTCTTGTAATGAATACATTGAATTTAAGTAAATGTGGCCTCTTCAGAATTTTCAATGTGTCACTTTGGATCAAACAAGTTTGGCACGAGTCCGATACCTTAGCTCAGTCGGTATAGTGTCTATCTACTGGGCTAAGGGTCCCGGGTTCGATTCCCAGCATTGCATCATTGGTTAAATGTGGGTTTACCCTTTCACAGTGATTAGTTAAAATCCCGGGGCTAAATGTTAAGTCTGTTCTAGATTTAAGTTAATCTATGAGCAGTAGGCCTATGCTGATATATGTCGGTTCAGAAAGTGCATATTAAATACTTCAAATAAATGAGAAATAAAATGAGTTCGACATGCTTGCATTACTTTCTTACCTTGACCTGCCCGTTATGGACATACCATTTAAGCTGCACCATAGTTGAAACAATCAAAGTAGCCTCGCCACGTTTCAGGGCAAATGAAATGTAGTATATACTCACAAATAACACGTAGGCTGTCAAAACAGCTGCAATAAAACGAATCGCGTCATTAGAGGAAGGGGAAAGGGGGTGGGGCGGGGCGTGGAGTGTAAGAAACGCGAGTTGAAGGAAGTGGATTTTTACAGCAAGAAATATTTTTTTGATCGAATTTAACCAAACATTTCTCCAGTAGAAGCATAGTTTTATTTTCTTCACACGGTGATATTTACAATTCTTGAATATCTGTCATGGAAGGGTGTCCTGGAATTTAATTACAACTTTGTGTCTTAATTTGAAAAGTTTCTCATCTAATGCCGTTATGCTCATGACAGCTATTTAACAACTGTTGATATCAACGTGTAAAGAAAATCAAACTCTAATGTTTCTACTGGAGAATGGTTTTATTTATTTGACAAAAAAAAAATTTTTTCTGTAAAAACACTGGCATCCCCTTCAACCTTGCCTCAAGGCGTGGGTAATCGTCTACTTTCGTCAAACAGGAGTTCCAGGAGAATAGATCTCGAGTGGGAACTTGAAACAAACTTTTTGTTTCGTTACAGTTTCTGCAATAAGTACTTTCACTTGACGTGATGTAATGATACAGCAGAATAGAGTTCACTAAGAGGTATGCCGAAGTTAAGACATTTTAAAACTCGTTGCTTGACAATAACGTCTGGATAAAGAATAGCATCTGCGGCGTATTTCAAACCCACGACCTTTTATCATCG
This sequence comes from Timema shepardi, assembly GCA_902151425.1. Taxonomy (NCBI): domain Eukaryota; kingdom Metazoa; phylum Arthropoda; class Insecta; order Phasmatodea; family Timematidae; genus Timema; species Timema shepardi. The sequence continues at coordinate 48,298 of CABFVX010005321.1, forward strand.
CTCTTTCATTGATTGGTTAAAACAATAATGATTACCGAATTTATGTTCTCGGAGAATTGATATCTCTCATTAATAACTACAATCCAATTCTCATAAAAAGGACCTTTTATAACATATACACATATTTTTGCAGTCGAGAGGGATCACATTTTATTATTATTATTATTATTATTATTATTATTATTATTATTATTATTACTATTATTAGCACCACGTCTTACTACCCGTTCGGGTTATGCGCACTTACGCTAATGTGTAATGGTAGGGTGATTGTCAGATGAAATGGAGGACCTACAGTTTAACGTGGACCTACAGTTTAACGTGGAATCCGAACCACGGTGGAGACCTGGCATTCCTCACATTCACAAGATGTCTTGTCAGAGGTGAAGGAAGCCCACATTTTATTATATTATTGGGTAATTTTATAGGTATTGATAATATCTGTCAAAAGTGACCGTTGGAGATAGCATGACTTGACGTATGAATATGTGGAAGAGATATAATAACTTGTCTAGCAGTCAGATGAGGTTCTTAGTAACATAAATGTACTGTATATAAAATTGATCCTATCAATCAAGCGGAAATATAGTCATATTTTTTTTAGAAATAAATAATAATCTTTAAACAAACTTTAATTTATTTTAGCCCGCACTGATGGGCACGCATAAAGAGTCTCCATTCTCGTATGGTTTGATTTGCGGGTGAAGAAGAGGTCGGAGTTCGAATCGTGACAGCGTATTAAAAAATTATTTCCTCCTATTCCTTCACTCAAATGTGGGTACAAATTCTCTAGACCATTATTCCTCTACGCATGGTCCACAGTATCTCAGGAAGTTTAAATAATAACAATTAAATGAAAAATGTTTATCACATCTGATACAAAAATTTGAAACGCAAAATATTAAATATGATGAAATATCCATCCTATGACCTATTTCTTTCCTTGGGAGACACAAGTCACATAGAAAAGTAAGTTTTTACCAACCTTATGTCATTAAAAGGTTTAAAATATTAACAAAAAATAAACTATTACTTACTAAATCAATGTCATATATTTTTGTTCAATATTTTATTTAGTAAATTAATTTTTATCTTATATTTATAGTCGTAAAATGCAATTGTCATATTTAAAAATATCCTGTATAACTTTTAAACCGGTGCACACGAATTGCGAATTGCGGAACAACCCATCCGAGGTTGGTAATAATTAATTCCCTTACACGAAATGAGGAGTAAAAATTAAATATATAATGACTGTTAAAAATTGAGAATAGAGGTTCGATTAGTTAAGTTTAGGTTGGGTTGGGTTAGGTTAAGTGTCAGGAGTTGAATGGGATTACAGATTGTTCCGAAATGCATGTGTACCGGCTGACAGGTATTCTATATTAAACACCGCCAAACTTTAGGGATCCCCCCAGTACGCATAGCTCTCATTTGATGCACCTCCAAAACTTTGAGACACACTGATCTAAATAATATCTTATTCCTGCATACTCCATTAGTGTAGGCTCCGAATGAGTAAATGATGTATATTCTAGGTAAAAAAAACACACCACAAGTATCACTTTAATCTTTAAACCTGGATTTTTTTATAGTAAAGCCGCTTTTGACCACTAAAAGATTGGAAAAAACCCTTAACATTTGAAGGGTAAAGGGGGGAAAATCCAATTTTAGCTCAAATTTAGTTTGTGCTGCGATCTGTTAGACAATCATGAGACATTTTTAGTTCACTTTAATTCATTATTCAGGTATTTTGTCATAATTAAATTAATTAAAAAATTGCCAGAATCCTTGTGGTGTTTGATATATAAAAGTAGATTTTTTAATAGCACTAAGTCTTACTACCCATTCGGGTTATACGCCAAAGTACCAATTACAATAATGTCTTAGGAATTTTTAATTTAGTAAAAGGGCACCCACATTTGCGTGGAAGGAGAGTAGAAACCCGTTTAGGAAAACCCACCCTCAGTGCACCCAACCGGGATCAAACCCCACGGCTACTGGAGCGGGTATAAAAGTAGTTATCCTGGGTCATGGATGTAATATGACTTGCCCCCTTTTCCCCCTTGTAACCTTTATTTGGCATTATAGAAATATATTTTATTTATAAATAATAAAATTCATCTAAAAAGTTATCAAAAGTTTATTTCTAATAATACTTTATTTATGGATTATTGTATAATTTATCTTTACAACATTAATTAAAAAACTAAGAACACAGAGCCACCCCCCATTGTGTTAAAATGAGCCTCCATGTTTCAAATGACGCGCTTCCTATTAAAATCAACTGTGTAAAGTTATTCTTATATGATGAAACTATGTGGAAAACATTGTAATTTAATACCAAGATAACTAAAGCTTGGGCGTGGTGAACTGTTATGTTCATTTTGTGGACGGAAATTCCCCAACTTATAGCGAGAAGCCACGATTCAAACCACCATTATATTATATTTCTAGAGTTGTAAGAAATACCTAGGGAGGTTATCTGCAATATTTCTAAGAACTATCGGTTCACATTCCTAACGAATCAATGTAAGAACGTCACAAAAGACAAAACTTTTATTTTTTGCTCGAGAGAGTCTTTGTACCCAACAGCGCTATAGGCGTTTAGCTAGACTAATGGTATAGCGACGAGGAAGGTAGAATTTAGAGAAAATGTGCCCATATCTGAGTCAAGAAATAATGGAAAAATATAAACTAGAAGAGCTTGAAATTTAGTTCGAGTGCGAATGCTGGACTAACTGTAACCTAGGGTGAAAGGTATCTGATAGTTACTAAAGTGACTAAAACCATTTAAATATATTCACACATGAAGTCGTGTGATCTGCTGCTGTCACTTTTGATATATATCATCAATAACTATACAAATAATATAGTAACATTTTGGCCGCAAAGAAATAAATATGTTTGTATTTCCTTAACGGTTCTTCCTACCAAAATCAGTGGGGTGAGGGGGAGAGAGTGTGTGTGTTTGTTTATTTAGCCATATAGGGTATTGATTGTTTATAATTTGAATTACTGGAATCCGTTGTATTATTATTATTATTATTATTATTAGCACCGCGTCTTACTACCCGTTCAGGTTACACGCACTTACGCTAATGTGTAATGGTAGGGTGATTGTGAGATGAAATGGAGGACCTACAGTTTAACGTGGAATCCGAACCACGGTGGAGGCCTGACATTCCTCACATTCCTCACATTCACAAGATGTCTTGTCAGAGGTGAAGGAAGAATCCGTTGTAAAACTTCTTAATCCATTCATTCCATTCTATTCTTTGTATGACTGATTTTTTTAAATCTTTGATGAGAATGGGTGTTTTCGCTTTCATCTCATTTTCAATAAATTTTTTCCCCCATTCAATTTATCAGATGTATTTAACGTGTACTTTCTGAACCGACTGATTTTATCAGCACTCTACTTATAAACTGACTTAAATCTAGAACAGACACAACATCCAACCTCCAGCCATTAATTTATCACTATGACAGGGTAAACGCACATTACACCCATGAAACATTTTAAGACCATATCAGGAATCGAACCCGAGACTCTTAGCTCAGTAGACAGACACGCTACCGACCGAGCTAGGGTGTTGTTGTGTATGTCCTAGAATTAAGTTAGTTCGTAAGCCGCGTGTTGAAATAATTAGTCGGTTCTGAAAGCGGAGATCAAATGCCTCCAAATAAAAGTGTTTCGCTATGTGTGAATGTATTGTTCGTTGTTAAAGCTTGGTCATTTCGGATTAAGTATGTGGATCGATGCACTCCCTAAAACGTGTGGGAATGTAATCCATGTAGAGAAGCGAGTTGGTAAAGATTACCGCCAGTGAGCTGCGCCATTTGACTGCGCCTACAGTAGTATCGAAATGACACGATCCCTTGAATTGGCTTAGGGCGGTACTACATTGTCTTATATACACCTACAGTCCAGTCCAGTCAAGTTCAGTCATGTCAGACGCTTCTAGAGTCGGCTGTCTGATCCAACATTGTTTCAGACGCTTCTAGAGTCGGCTGTCTGATCCAACATTGTTTCAGACGCTTCTAGAGTCAGCTGTCTGATCCAACATTGTTTCAGACGCTTCTAGAGTCAGCTGTC
>CABFVX010005322.1:0-11348 GCA_902151425.1 Timema shepardi
CTAAATGTTAAATAAATAAGTTTTAAGAATCACCTTCAGTTCATTGAGCCTTCGAACCTTTACCTTCCAGTCAAAAGCTATGGAATATTTGTTGTAAGAATTTTCGAGGAGCAGAGATGTACCAAGTGGCTTTGACAGAAACATCTTCTCTAATGAACTAGGGTCTGCTAATTACTCGCTCGCTCGCCAGTGTGGCCACCCAGTCGCTCGCTCGCACGCTTGTCAGTCTGGCCGAACCCTTAGGGTCAAATCAGGAACATTACAGCATAAAGCAATATTAAGGATCACTGATAACAAGGCCCCGGGATACCAAATAATGGAGTATTATCAACAACTGGTAACCAAGCCCCGGAACAACAAACAATGGCGGGCTCCGAGCAGAAGCTGTGATTCAAAAGATTCTTAGGGGATAAGTTGAATGTATGATCTAGACCGTGATTTTAATAGGAAGATCATTATTTGACAACTAGAAAAGTTACTAGAAATGGGTTCAGTAATTCATACGTCAAATCATATGATCCCCAGCTGTACCTTTGATAAATATCTATACTATAATATTTACCTAAGTTATAGTCTGCACTGACTAAACTAACTACACTTTTATATCGTCAGTGCGCGTGGATATGAGATCATGAGTGTGGGACGAATCCTGGATAACTCGGTGCTAAAACATTGACACACTAATATCCCGGGTTCAATTTTATTCTAACATCAAGGTGTCATTTTAAAACAAATTTAAATAAATTAAAGCGTATTCTCCTCCATACGAACATTTCCGTAATTATAGTGATTTGCAGCTAGTGTGTTGCTATTCATTAGTAATTATTTAAGGAAGCCGTAATTCAAACCAAAACTCTTTGTGGTGCATTTGGCGGTCTAGGGGTAAGGTGTCAGACTTTTATGCTAGCGGCCGGGGTTCAAACCTCGGTCCCGGCACAGATTTATCTGATTGCCAAACCCTTCCTTCACCTCTGACAAGACATCTTGTGAATGTGGGGAGTGCCAGGTCTCCACCGTGGTTCGGATTCCACGTTAAACTGTAGGTCAAGCTCTAGAGCTGGGGTAAGGGTGAATATAGCTACGGTCTTCCTTTGTTGCCTTAGGTAGATTGCCTTATTTGCATTTTCAGTAGACATAGCTTCCTAACCTGTTGCGATTTTTAAAATCCCTTTGGCGCATGTCAACTAGAACTTCCATTGCTGATAGTTACTACCATTAAACTTATTAACACTTGATATGTCGATCTTTTCCGACATTGTGACTTAAGTTCAAGGTTAAGATTAAGGCCTATTCTTACAGAGACTGACTATATTGAGTAAATAAACTTACTTGTGTACAATTACGTGAAATTTCACTTTTTCTTTTGACTGATAAACATGAATGTTCCCGTGGGAATGTTCACTCAAATATTGTGACACTAAACTTAATGTGCTAATGAAAAACAACTTTCTTACGACGTTAACAGCCGGCAGTATGGATAGCTCGAGCAACAAAATACTACGAAACTGATTAGTTTTATCTTTAGGGAACCAACAACAACGCATTGGGAACTAATCCTGGGCCCATATCCTTTAAAAGCATTTAGGTAGAATTAGTTTGTGATGATTCTTCATTTTTTTACAACATTTTACAAAAGAAGACCCACTTGATTTACAATAGTTAACAAGATTAACCTCCAGAGTGCAACAGTATACAGCCTAAGTATTAAGGCGTGAATTATTATATTCTGACAGTTTCAACCTATATTTTAGTGTAGCCATATGGTAGTTTTTTGTGTGTGATTTAATGGTAATTGATATCAAACATAAACGAACTAAATGATAATAAAATATATAACAAGGAATGGATGAATTATATTCCGTTCACGATAGGTTTTTACCTGGATGACAGTTCTAAAATCATATATTTAGGTTTTGGATTGCCAACACTTGTAAAAGACCACAGTTTCGTTATAAATGTAAATATCTTTAATTACCTGTTATATTATATTTCATTAAAAATAACGTGAACTTAAGTTTTCTCATACTATTTAATTTTTTAAATCATTTCTTTTTATCCAACTCGAAACAATATTTTAAACATAATTAAAAGTACTTATTTTTCGTTTTGGAACGTTATTGATTATGTTTAATATAGTGCACACACCAATACCTTTTATACAGGCATCATATTTACTCGGAAAAGAGATTTTTTTTTACATATAATAAATGATTTGATTATTTTATCGTATTTGAAATATTTAACTGAATAAAATATTTTCATCAACTGCGTGTCTGCATCACTGTAAAAACTTGTTTATCGTTATTTTCAATCATATGATTTAGATTCGGCGGTCGCCATTTTGAAGCTATGTTCTTTATAAGTTTTTGTTAAAGTGGTGTGAATATTTTTTTAAGTGGAATAAAACTATAAATAAACTTTGTGTCCGACCTCAAATAAATATATAAATAATATTGACCTAAATTACTGTGGTTAACTATCACATTAATATATTACCATCTGTTTTCATTACAGTCATCCAAAGTGATAGATGTCAGCTGTTGGCGTAGTCAGTAGTGATATATTAGGATATTAGGGGTTACTTTTAGTAACATTTCAAGCTGTCATCCAGGTAAACTTAGCTCGTGAATGACATATAGGTAATAGTTTAGGTAGTACACACACATTCACATCTTTAGAGGAAGGGAAAATAATTTGTTTCAACTGACTTGTGATTTTTTTTTAGTATGACATACTTCCCAACCTACTCATCACAGGTGATTTTGTGCACTGTCTATTAAAATATGATTGAATAATTATTACCAATATTTATAAATATAAACAATAATACAAAATTATTGGTATAAGCCAAACTTAAAATGTATTGCCATAAAGTGTTAAGGTGTTTAACTTCATAAGTTTGTATAATAACATCTGTTTCAAACGAGTAAGATCTGGCAACTAACGCGCTCCACAAGATCTACTGCAATTTTAAGTAAAGGTCTATAGGTATGTTCTGTGTGTTATTCCAAACACCTGGTATGGTTGGTAGGTACGTTAGAAAGAGTTAGTTATTCTACGACTCGACTTCTGGATTTAGGCCGAAGGTGGCCATTTAGAGCAGCACCACAATCCACATTACTGGAATACTAACATGTGTACTGGGTGCTTGTTGTATAGTCGAGTTAGTTTTTTAGTCAAATTATATTGATTTACCCGCACCATTGGCTCTATGGTATCAGGAGTAAGATCCGCAATATATTATTAGACTGGCATTGACTGGAGGTCAAGGTTCGGGTCTAGGCTGGATGTACTGAAGGTAATTTTCCACTTTTCTTTCTGGTCCTTTCTTCACACTAATTCGTGTTCATTTCTTTTTAAAACTAATTTTCTCATCATCTCCTAAAATAAACACAACTAAATAATGTGAAGCTTTAATAAGTTTGTTCAGAAAATATACATAATATAACTTAAACAAAAGCTTTATCAAATAATGTTCTTGACTTGCATCAGAGTATAGAGTTGAGATAGTTACAATCACAGTGGAATGACGTCAGTGCTTATAGTAGATGAAAGGGATCTTTCATAAAGTGGTATGCTCATATTGCTGAACAAACTGGACCACCCACACGCACACACACCGGCTGCACTCCTGACTCCAGTCTTATTGTGGATGATACGTCGCATTATAGTGTGAATGCATTCTCCTTATTTTTGAATCATCACATATGTTGCACATATATTATTGAAAAACTAAATATTTTTTAATTCAATGACTAAACGGTATTAACAATATATACCAGTTACCTTAATGATCTGTAAAATTATTACTTAATATTGTGTATTACTATGTGGCTATTTAATTCCATTGATAAGATTTTGACTTGTTTCCCGTCATTGCATTGGACAATAGCAAGATCATTTTCAATAATGGGATTCCCATATGTTAATAATAATGATAATAATTCAAAACGATTCGGAAAACATTTCCTCTGATATTTTAGCGTTAAAGCTATAAACACATCAATTTAAAAGAAAAAACCCAATATTTTTAATTTATTTTATACGAAGACTACCAATGATAATACCACATATTACACACTTATTTTAAAAATTGTTCTTTGAAGTGGTGAGGACGTTTATGTTTTTTTTTATAAATAACACTGTAACTTATCTCTCTCAATTACATTAGTATTTTTTATGGCATTAGGAACTAGAAAATTAATCGCCGCACTTATTAAAGTACACCACCTAGCCCTGTCTCGAGCAGTTCTATCCAGTCCACCCCATTTCTTTTAGGTCCATTCTAATGTTATCTTTCCATCTGCCTGCGTCTAGGTCTTCCCAAGGGTTTCGCCACTCATCATTCTAAACATGGTTCTAGATTCTCCCATTCGCGCTGCATGTTCTGCTCACCGTAATCTACGAGACTTTATTTTACTAACAATGTCTTATGATGATCACAGGTTATGTAACCTCCTCCACTCTCCAGTAGCCTCACCCCTCTTTGGACCAAATATCTTCCCAAGCACCTTGTTTTAGAACATCCTACATTTTTTTCGTCATGTAAGGTATGAGACGATGTTTCACACCCATAGAGAACAACAGGTAAAATTATTGTTCTGTATATTCTCTGGTTTACATTCCAAGAGACCTTGACAGCAGGCGAGATGTCACCACCAAATAACAAGAGTATTAGCATGCATTTCCCGACTGTATTATTTTTTCAATTTACAATCTAAAATGGTTATTGCTAGTTCCTAAATATTTTAACTCATTAACCTTGTCAAATATGTTTTAATCGATACATGAATAACATTAAAATAACTATGTTGACTAACGTTCTTCTGTACTGTGTGTAGTATAAAATACATAATTTTAAATTATAAATAACCTAAGCTACATTTAAATATTTCAAACATGTCACAATTCTAATTGTTTCTGTTAATGTAAAATGTTAAAATATTGATTTTGTACCTAAGCAAAACTGTAATAATAATTTAAGCACTTAAAAAAATCAACCAAAACCATATTCTAAATTTCCTCATCTTTACAAGATAGTAATTTGGTTTGTTTGGTTGCATCAAACTAACATTAGATAATTTAGTTTGCACGTTTTTAAATTGAAAATACAAATAGAAAAGAGTTTTTTGTTATTAAATTGACAATGACATGAATTTATTTTGAAAGCTTATACTTCTTTTGAATAATAGTTTGAGATGACGCAGGTACAGATATTTAAAATAATCTCCCTTTAAAATGAAAATAACATATGTCCAATTATTTAACTTGTGACATCTGTTTGCATTTTTTATATAAATAACTTTTATTTTGTTGTAAATTATTTGTTAATAAATCAACGTTTTAGAATTTTTTAATGATATTATAATTTAAAAAAAAAACCTTAACCGGAACGCTAGAAAGTAGGAACGTGCTAGTCTACACCCAGGGCTATATACTATATAGCGCTATATACTATATAGCGCTATATACTATATAGCCCTGGTCTACACCTGCTTCTATTTCCAATCCTATGTCGAAGTCGAGAGAAAGGATACATTAAAATATTTAAGCGCGGCTTTTTCTCGGCGTCTACAGTCAACCTAAGATTCTATTGGTCGAACCCTTAGCCACGTGCTTTAAATTCCACCCAATCATTTCGAACTAGTTCGTTTCGTTCTATTATCTCATTGTTCATACTTCATAAGTTCATATGACTCAACCAAGGAAAGACGTGAAGTGAACACGTTTGAAATTGTTGGCATATAACGCAGTTTAAAATAAAGTGATTCATCATGGTGAAAAGGTATGTTTGTTATAATTATTTTCAATTTTTGCGATAGCTCATTTGCATTTATTTTTTCTTGTATCTTATGTAACGTTTATATTTTTGTCATCAGGCCTAATTTAAACAAAGCAATTATTATAAATTCAAAATTGACAAAATAAAAAATAGCTACACATTACCTAATACTGTATAATCTGTTAATTGTTGATTCGAAAATAAGTTTTGGACCAAAATCAGAATTATTTATTTAAACCAGGTCTAAACGTATACACGTTTCACTTGATATGTAAAACTGACTACAAGTCCCTGCCCACACTAACGTTTTTTTAACTGCCGTCTTTTGCTCAATTTCATAGATAATACGTTTAACGATTTTTTTCATTGGGTCTCATATTAAAAAAGAGGAAAAGTTCAACTCTTGGTGTGGTTAACTAGAGGATAGTTGCTAATGGTCTGGGACAAGTCTTGACTCAAAATTAAACGCACATGTAGGACGTGCCATACTTGGTTTCCTTTAACAAAATGGATTGTCTAGTGTCTATAATGAAATATTATGACATAATTTCAACCAAAAGGAATTAAGAAAACATACAAATTATCAAAAAAAAAATGTTATAATTTTTATTTATTTATTATTCGATAATTATTACATCCAAAGAACTAGAGCTCACATATAGGACTATGGATTTATAATAATTGAAATTTTACATGGGTTTAAATTTTGAAAGATTTAAAAGACATAATGGATACATTGTGACAGATCAGTTAATTTTGAAATATGTGTAATAATATTGATGAATACATTTTAGCAATAAACATTAGAAAAAAATAAAATAAAAAATAAGTAAAAAAACAATAAATAAATAATGAGAAAGTTACTTTGAAATATTAAACAAGACATGTGGGTATGTTCAGAGAAATATCTTTTCTAAAATGTTTACCGTGAAAGCATGTATTATTTGTAATTGAAATATGTGTGATAATATTGATGAATACATTTTATCAATAAATGTGAGATAAAAATAAGTAAAACTTAGGCCTATAATAATAAATCATAAGAAAGTTACTTTGAGATTAAAATTAAAATTGAGGAAAATTAATTAGTATTACAATAATAAAAAATACATGAGGGTATGTTAAGGGAAATAATAATAGATTCTAAAATGTTTACTGAGAGAACATAAACATAATATAATAATTGTGATTGAACACAGTAAATAGGATGAAACATAAGTAAAGTATTTTACAGTATTGTAGACCTCTTTTAATCACAGAGTAGAGGTGGTCAATAACTTTACTTTTTGTATAACTAGAAATGGCACTATTTTCAGTTATGATTCAAACAAATAAGGACCTAAGTAGTTTATTTAGAGTCGAGTGTGTCACATGTTTATGGTTCATTTAGAGTCGAGCGTGTCACATGTTTATGGTTCCTTTTGAGAACAACATTTTTACAATAAAAACCTTAATTAAACAAGGAAAAGTTCCACTCACCTAAGAGACGAGTATCTTTCTGCCGTTATTGAATAATTTGGACAAATTACACTAAACTCCAAACAGAATCTACCATATTTACAAAGGTGCAAAAACAATAACAATTGCCGCAATTAGCTTTACTTAGTAAATTTAACTTCAAGTGATTTGATTTGCTGTTTGTGATCACAAGTATCTATAATGACCGAAGTCTAGAAGAAGTGTAGGGCCTAAAACCTTCTAAACATTATATTGATGACATAATGTAAATAACAAGACAATAGTTATTAATTATTACGACAACCAACCCAGCTTAACTTACCCTTTCATTATTGACACTTAACCAACCCAGCTTAACCTAACCTTTCATTATTATGACATTTAAACAACCCAGCTTAACCTAACCTTTCATTATTATGACACTTTCCCAAACTAGATTAACCTAATCTTTCATTGTGACACCCAACCCAGCTTAACCTAACCTTTTATTATTATTACACTTGACCAACATAGCCCAACCTAACCTTTCACTACTTTTCTTTACCAACCCAGCTTCCTAACCTTTCATGTGTTAATAAATTAAATATATAGTTATAGATAAAATAAACTATTCAATGTATTAATTAAATTCTGGGGGTACACATACAATGATATTATTATTATTAGCATCGCATCTTACTACCCGTTAGGGCTATACACACTTTGTGTAATGGTAGGGTAATTGTGAGATGAAATGGAGGACCTACAGTTTAACATGGGATCCGAACCATGGTGGAGGCCTGGCATTTGACACATAACAAGTTGGGATCAATACAAGTCTTGTCAGAGGTGAAGGAAGGGTTTAGCAATCAGATAAATCTGTTCTGGGACCGGGGATTGAACCCTGGACTCCCAACACAGAAGTTCTTACATTGTTGTTATAAAACACAATTTTAGTGTACAGAATTAGCAGAATCATGGGTGTAATAAAGCATGGGATGACAACAGCCAGTGTGCAGAATCACGGAAAAGTTAAAGGTTGATATATACACACACACACACACAAAATTGCCAACTTAAAAAACCATAATACACTAAAATACCTATTATTTTTAAACAGAATAATTAGATAAAAATATTTTGTGTGTTTTAAGTATTTTATAGTAAAAATCTATCAAGCTCAACCTAAACTTCTAAGGGCTGGTCTTATGACTACTGGATAAATATTGCTATCGAAAGGTTAAAGTTAGCGACCAGATAAAGGTTATCAGTCTCTAATATTTTAAGCGTATTATGAACTGAATTTATGTGCTGGATAGCTATCTGAAGGATAAATATATTTTTATGCCGAAAACACAAGGTTGATACTGTTTTTACTGGTGGACGCATGCACATAAGCCCTACTGCTACCACTACTACCTGTAAAGTGACTATAATGCTCAACATTTGTTAAACAATGGCGGCTTAGTGAGTGCGAGTAAACAGACGGTGTCACGTGGGCACAGAAGCTAAGATGTCTTGCAAGCACTAATTTCAGTGTCTGCCAAAATGTGGTCAGTAGTTGGGTAAAAATTTACAAAATTTCATTTATTGTACTTGCATTTTGATAATTTGTTCCTATATAAATATTATTCTACAAATAGCTTGTCATTTTATATAAAAGTGTGAATTAAAGCTTCTTACTTTATATAGTTAGAACCTGGACCTGTGCTTACTAAAGACATGAACCAAGATTTTAACTTAAAATCAGATTCTGATAGGCAAAACCTCATGAAAAACAACACATCACTATGGCAACAACCATTTTAACTTTCAGATAAAAGTTATCAGGTACTTAAACATCCCAATAGAAATGTGATGGATAAATGCATTTTATTTGGCAGATAAATGTTATGTGGCAGTCATAAGGCACACTTTTAACTTATTGACCCGGTAGAAATATTTATCTGCCAGATTATTATTTATCCAGGAATCATAAGACCGGCCTTTAGTCTATTAAAATTAAATCAAAATACATTTAGAGAATAGTTATTTTCATGCAAAGTTGTCATGTGCCTTATCTTTTGTCAAGTAGTTACAAAGATACCATGAATCTGATGTGTTATAATTTGATAAAAATAATCTTTTATGCGTTTATAATAAATAATTTATCAACAAAGCCTAACCTAACCTTTGAATTCTATTAAAATACAATTTTGTGTGGATTAATACGTTTAGAGAAAAATCATTTCCATGCAAAGTTGTCATGTGTGAATGCTGATAGACATTTTGGTTAATCATTTAACCAACCAACCAAAATATTTTAACACCATCAGGAAACCATAGATGAGACTGACACCTTTGTCAATTTAATCATCAGTATAGGTCAGCAGGGTGGGTGTCCAGCGACCTGGAAATCAAGGAATTTGCTTGGTCAGGAAATTTGATCAAATTTCTGGAATTTTCACACATTTATTTAATCAATACAAACGTTTATCTTCAATAGTCATAATAACATTTGTCTTCCAGTTAACAGCCATTGTGAATCTTTTTAAACACAGTTGAGCATACTAATCTGAATTCTCAAAGTCAACATGTGATTTTTTGTTTAATCTCTTTGCGTGTTTATAGCCAAAGTGGAGCCATGGCTATGCGTATGTGCAAGAATTTAATTACGCTATTGATCGAAGAAACTAAATAAAGAATGTGTCTTGCAACAATTTTAAACTGTACTGGTGTACTCATTAGGATCTAATTGAATCCTAACTTCGATCCCACCACAAAATTGCCCATTGTTTTAGAGTGAAATTCTTTAAATCCATCACAGAGTGACTCAATTTCATATGATGTATGTATCTAGAAATAGTATTACATTAAGTTGCAATTTTAATAAAATAATGTTTTTACTATATGGGTCATTCTTAAATTGAGGGACAATTTATGTGTCCTGCCTATACAAATATTTTGGTATTCTTAAAACCAGCAACAATTTTTTATTTTTTTAGTTGTAGAAAGTGTATAAAACTTCATAGAAACATTTAAATATGATGACATTAAAAACAATTCGACTAAATAATTATTAAAAATCCCTTCCATCACCTCGCTAACTGTCCCACTCCCCCTAATTTTGAAGTTGGAAGTTCTATACATAAATAAAGAGTAAAGAATATATAACCAAGGTAAAATATTCCTGTAATACTGTTATTTTAGTTTGAAGAAGCCATTTCAATAAATTATTCATTAATTTTGACATTTTAATCAACTTGATTCTTGTTTGTCCCCAAGTACGCATTGAACAAACACTAGTTTTTGAATTTGGTGCTAAAACCTTCCAGAAGGCTCCGCTGTTCCCCATTAGCTGTAGTTTGTTGTCCTGTACTTACTAGTTCTTGTTATTTCATTAATTAAAAAGTTTATCTAATACTTTTCGGTCAATGTACGTAAATTCAGGTAAATAGTATAAATTATGTTAATTAAAAATCACTTCATTAACATTATTATCATTTGGAGTTTTTGAAATAACTAAGCCAATACCAGATACAGACTTATCAATCACAGTTGAGAAAATATATGTGCGTGCATCGGAATTAAGTTATCAATGGAAGGGAGTTTGCTTACTTCATGAATGCTGGTAGACCTACACATGTTTTATTAATTTTCAAGTTATGGTATTTAAATACCAATTACACGATGGAAAAAATTCCATTGATTAAACATATTTATTTTAATTCCACTTAACCCACATTTAAGGTTTATTTCTCAAAAAGTGTTTCTCACTACAGACACAGGGTTGCCACGCACCTGGAAAACAGGGAAAACCGGGAAAAGACAGGGAATTTGTTTGTGTCTGGAAAAAACCGGGAAAACACAGGGAATTTCACCAAAAAGTTAGAATATACTGGAATTTGTTAGTGAAATTGAGCAATACAGTGCTTGCAAGCTTAAACTAGTAGGAATAATATAGACTAAAATTTGTAATTGGAGAATTGAGCAGTCTGATTGGAACACGTCTCATATTATGACTATGCTTACCAGCACCTCATCAGCTTGAGATAAGTCCTGAGTACAACTGAGACGACTCGTTTTCGGCTTCCTCCACTCACCCCCGCCAATAACACAAACGTCTCGTTTCCTCCACCCCCATCCCCCC
>CABFVX010005322.1:12448-38326 GCA_902151425.1 Timema shepardi
TTTTTTTTCATTCCATTTAGGGTAGACAGAAAATATAACCAATTTTTCTTTCTAGAAAATTTGTCATTAGTTTCTCATCCTTTTTCCAAATAATTCTTAAACATGTGTTTCTCTTGCACAATAAAACATGCTTCCAATGACAATTACCACTCTTCATTTTTAAATTTTCTTTAAAACAAAACTAAATGCCTTCATAATTATATTTATAATATCTATTAGGTGTCTGGAAAAATTAAAATTTCCTCTGGAAAACCTGGAAAACACAGGGAATTTGGTAATAAGAAAATAGTGGCAACCCTGAGACAGTTTTCTTTCGAAGTATTTTATTAGACTATGCCACCAACTTTCTCATCGGTTGACATGGTTATATGATTAAGGATATGGACTGTTTAGCTGTGATTGAAAATGTTAGAGAAAGAACAATTTTTTCAAAATATGAAGACAAAAGAATAAGCTGTGTGACTTGTTGAGCAGATGTTTACTTGGGTTTTAAACCAATAGTGGGATTCTCGAGTAGGAAGAACATAATTTTTTAACAGTTACAAAAGTTACTGAAACAATTTTAATATATTCATATGCCTAGTCATGTGATCTACAGCTGTCACATTTGATAAATTCTTATAAATACCTTTACAATAATATTCATACTATATTGAAATCTTATCAATGTTAACTGCACAAAAAAGTTTGCATTTTCTTAACCACCCTTTTATGAAAATTACCTATAAAGAGGGATCGGGGAGGCGTATCACAGCAATGTAGGGCATTTATCTTGTGACAGAAAACAGGACTTAAGTCAATTATACAAACAATAATCCTACTCACAGGCTCTGGTAGTAATGATACCTACCACCTAGCTTACACACTACCAAAAACACATTTGTATTCCATTTATACAAATTCACAGAAATTCTTGAATTCATGTACTCTCACAGAGTAAATGTGGAAATAGTGAAATATTTTGTTCACAATTGTTTCAACGTCGACTGGCAACATATTAGCACTTGTCTGAACACCATTGTGGGCTATGTAAGCAGCACAGCCAATACCATGAATGTTGTTTTAACACTTGATTGCGTCTTGAAAGTACATTGCTTGAACCCACTCTTCTGTATCCACTGTAAAACCACCACTGAAATTGGTTTTACAGCTATCACCAGAAAATGCAATAACTTTTTCAGTAAACTGATGTTTCTGCTAAATGTTCAGATATAATCTCTGAGCATTTCGGTTGTTTCTCCTGTTATGTTCCGGAACTCAATAACATTGATTTGAGTGCAATATATGGAATAAATTAACTAACAAGGACCAGCTTAAACTTCAAATCCTTATGGTTTTACCTGCCCTCCATAACTGACATGTATTTAGCTTCATTGGACATTTACTAAAATGGTTTTGCATTTCGTACGCCCACATGTATATTTATTTTCAAATAAATTTCTCACTATTGCAGACATACAGTCCATTGATCTCAAGGAAAGGTTATGTCTCAATGCATGAAATGCAATCAAAGCTTCTTGAGCTGCAAGGCACTTACTTTCATCAATTAACTGTCCTGTTTCATATCCTGTAAAAATGATGTATCACCTTGGCTTGGCGTGTGCCAGTTTGTGTTTCTGCATCTTCATCTTCATCTGCTGCTTTATATCAGTTCGATCTCCATGGTCAATTGAAATACCGAACGGCACATAGTACATTGCATCTTGCCTGCTGTGGCATCTTCTTTTAAAAAGGGATAATCTTTTAAATTCCTATCAAAACTGCACTTCCTTTTAGGCATGATCTAAGGGATGAAATATCATTTTTAGCAATAATACTTCACAAGCTAGAGATCTCACTGTTTGAAAGAAACCAGCATACCATACAACAAATTAAGTTCTCAGAGCAAAAAAAAGCACATGAACACAATACACCATATTTATTGCTTTTTAATTAGTTTAAACAGCGGATGCAACAGTGCTACCACACTTTGCAGCACTAATCAGTTTGTCAAATTTAGTCTTATCTTAGAGAGAGTGCATTCACAATATTTGACAATTATCACATCACAACGTACACATATTCGACCTCAGAATATTTTTGATTCTTATTTCATGCATCATTAGCAGAGTCTCACACACATTTGACATTCAAAACGTTCAAAGCTTCTAGAACTACTGGGTTCATGACCCAATTTAAAAATGGGACAAAACATGACTGGAATTAATAAAAAGGGACAGTTTAGTGTCACGTTCAAGCTTCATGCGGACAATGGGACCACAGTAAAAAAAAAGGACACCAGAAGTTCTGGTCACCCTAGTGTGACAAAATACATTGCCTAGCTATCCCATTCTAATATGTGATGGTTGCACAAAGTTTTAATGCCACATTGCCACCCACACATAATGGCTACTTTAAACAATGGTTTGCTGCTTGGTCAAATTACAAATACATATTTTTTCTTATCATACTTCAATAAACAAATTATTTATAACTAAAAACAATCAATTGGAATATGAAGGCCTTAATATAATATTGGCTGTAGACTTTCTACTATTAAAAAGTTACTATTGTACACACTAAATCACAGAAGAAAGTAAAGATTTAAAGAAATTGAATAGTTACAACAAAAAATATTTTTGTAATATATAATACAATTTTTCTTGTTTATAGCTTACTGAAGTTTAAAATCATTTATGGAGATTTTAGTTTGCATCACTTCTAATATAAATATTCTTTTATTTGTGATCAACATTGATAACACTCTACATTCTCTACATTAGTAGTGTTAAGTACAATATTGAGAATATCCACCAAAAGTGACAGCTGTCACATGATTTAGAATATGTGAAAATAAATCTAGTAATTTTTTCTAGCTGTCATTAATGTTCATTGGTAAGAAATTTGGTGTATATACTGCGGGGGTTTGAATTCCAGTTTATGTTTCTTAGCAGGTGGAGCTACTACATTACCAAGTGAGCAACTAACCTAATACTTAGTTATAACCACTGTGAACACAATTCTTTCTATTTAATATGATAATAGCCTGACCCATAATAGGGGGTGATAGATCTCATTCTTTAGACACATTTTTCCATTCTATTCAACATTTATAAAATCCAGTGTTTGTTTTTAATTTATTTTATTTTTTAAGCACAATGTCTTACAACCCATTTAGGTTTAGTCTTAAGAACTAATTACACTAATGGTTTAAGGATGAGGAAGGTCAAATTTAGAGGACGTGTATGCACATTTGCTTAGAGAGGGGGAAAACTATTTAGGGAAACCACCCTCAATATACCCGAATGGGATCGAATCATGATATCCACATTAGCAGTCGAGCCTATTGCAAGAGTAGCGCCTTAGACCATGTGACCATCAAAGCTAGTTTTTAAATACTTGCGTAGTTGGTTTATAATCAACTTTTGAATGTTGATATATAACACCATGACAGATGAACAAAAGGAGATGCAATTATTGTCCAAAAATATCTTCAAACAACTAGCATTAACATTCAAATGACATCAAAGTAAGCAAAATTCAGTGCATTTTAACATGGTGGTTACAGACGAGGGAACAAGAAGAGTCAAAGAATTATTTCATGTCAGGGAATTAAATAAAAAATAGGGAAAAGTCAGGGTATTTAAATAATTGACAAATTCTGCATCTAGAATTAGAACAAAAATGAGAGATTTTGCTTGTAAATGTTAACAAAATGCCTTGCATAGATATGGTACATGGTAGTCTTAACATGAGATTATTGAACACTATTTTTATACAACATTTACAAAGGGACACAAATACTACCTAATTATATACTAGAAAATGAACACGATATTATAAGAATGTTGAAGTTTGGTAGCTTAGAATTTTTTGATAATATGTTGTCAATGTAATAAACCTAAAAAAATTCTCATCCAACAAGAAACATGGTGAGAATACTAGATTTGGATTTTTTTAAGAGATTGTCTGGAAAAGTCAGGAGTTTTTACAATGAAGTTTGATTCACACTGGTAGGACTGTGCGCGGGTCGTGCTGGGACTGTGTCGTGTCGCTACCATTCACACTGATGAGACTGTGCTGTTAGCGCTACTGTTTTTCTCATCGGCAATTGTAGACATAGATCAGAGGAAAATGTGATTGTTGCATGTGGGCTTTATCTTATTTCACTTGATAAAAAGAGGAGAAAACGAAGAAAATACTGGGTTTATAATTTGTTTGAACAAGAGAAGGAGAATTGCACAATATATTTGGGCGACTCAGAGATGACCATCAAAAGTTTCACAAATATTTTAGAATGAGTGTCCCGAAGTTGGAAAACTTACAGAAACCCCTTGCATTCAGTTTGTCAACTATCTCCTTCTAACTATTTTTTCTAGTGAGATTATTATGATAATCTTTATGCTGCGAATTATACAATCATTCATACCAACATTATTAAGTTTTCTTCATCCATAGTTTTGGCTTATAGCACACAACTGTGTTTACAATGTTGGAATGTTCTGCAGCCCTGTCAGATTGTAGATAAGAACCTTTGTGTAAGGCGACATCATCTATATTCACACTGATGGGACTGTGTTGGTACTGTGCTGGACTGTGACCTTGGGAAATCACTTTTGAACCTATCCAAGACGACACAGTCAAGGTTGATTCACACTGATAGGACTGCACAGACTGTGCTGGGATTGTGTCATGCTGCCAACAATCTCGAACAGGTCATTCCCATAAGAGTTACCTCGTAAGAAAGTTTTTGATTCACACTCATAGGACTGTGCTCAGGCTGTGCTCCGCGCACAGTCCTACCAGTTTGAATCAAACTTCACAGCACGGCCTGAGCACAGTCCTATGAGTGTGAATAAAAAACGGTCTTACAAGGTAACTCTTATGGGAATGACCTGTTCGAGATTGTTGGCAGCACGACACAGTCCCAGAACAGTCTGCGCACAGTCCTATCAGTGTGAATCAAACTTGAAAGTGTTGTAACCACTTTAATATAGACGGCACACTATTATTGATGGGAAACAATGTTTTCATCTGCTATCACTAGGGATTAAATTGGAGAATATTTATTCACATTGAACATTGGTGGAAAGATAATATATATTTAAAGGGTGTGGATTTTTGTTGAATTTGGGGAAATTATTTATTGTAATTAGTCATTTTAATCACTTTTTAATTGACATTGTGAGCTATAAATCAAAAACTTAAGAAAAGTAATATGTTGTAAGTTTGACAATTTGACAACATGAAGATTCTTGCTCACTTTGGGTTTATTTAAAATAAATATCAGTGCATATAAGACCTTTTTATAATCATATACATGACAAAAACTTATTTATAAAATGTTAAAAATGTTAACTACATTCAATTAATTGGGAGATGTCCCATAAATAATATTAAAAAAACATTTCTACCGGCAATACACAATCACACACCGAACTTATTTTTAAATAGGCTTAGTTAAAGCAAACTTGCACAATACCTACCTTATTTATTTTATTAATATACAATTTTTAAGAAAAACATGTTGGCTCCGGACAGGGAAAACCTGGAAAAGTCAGGAATTTGAAATACTTGAATAACTCTGAACCTAAACATTTAAACAAAAGTGATAGCTTTTGTTTATCAATGTTAGCAAAATGCATTGCCTAAATATGGCAGTCATAAAATAAAAGTGTAAACACAGTGCCAAAAATAAGTTAACTCCTAAGTATGTTGATGTATGTTGATGTTTATTAGCCATTAGGATTGCTTTTTAAAATATGTGCTCAATGTAACAAACAGAAAAATTGCTGTTCTCAAAGAAAAACTGCAAAAAGGTTGAGTTGGGAATTTCTTTAGATGTTGTTTTTAAAACCGGGAAAAGTCAAGGAATTTTATAATAAAAGTTTTGTAGTAACCCTTAAAAACTCCCAAGGGGAATCTTTAGAATATGTTTTTTACTTAACCAATGTAAAACATATATATATTTTGTAATAATATATATTTATAGGGATTCCAGCATAACACATAAATGCATGTTGATGAAAATAAATCATTGGCCGCTGTCCAAAAGTATGCAATGACATTCTAAAACATATATTTAAATAAATGGACATCAGCTTATTGTTTATAAAAAGTGGTCAATATGACTGCTGTTTGGCTTTATAGATATACACATATTCATGGGCCTTCCAGTGTTATATGAAAAGTTTGATAACTCATTATTTATTTAATGACCTCAAATTTTGCAATATAGATCCTAATTGTCCAATATAAAAAATATAGTTTGAATAAATCTTGAACTTGCCATAAATTGAATAACATTGCTGCCAATCAGTGGGTCATGAATTTATGATATTTTTTCTTCTTTTTTTCAGGTTCTATAATAGTTACATGATATTGAACTGGTCACACACAACTGATGAAAGTAACTGATAGGTTAGCGTTCCGCCTTAAGCTGTTTTACTCATTTGGCATATTGCTGCTATACTTAAAATATGGGCGAAGAAGGGGACAAGACATTGAAAAAAACATTAAAGAAAAATAAAGTCACATTGATCTCACAGACCCTGCATGGGGTGGCCAAAATGAAGAAGAAACCTGGGAGAAAGTCACTCTCTCACACCTTGAATGAGTTGGCTAGGAAAAGGAAAATGAAGAATGTCAGGAAATCAAAACAGCAGACATTAGGAAACTCTGCCACAATGACTATAGGAATTCAGAAAAGACAGATCCCACATTCCCCAGAAAATGTGATCAGGACAAACATGAAGAAAGGGACAACACCAATCTTGAGAAATATAGCTGGAAGAAAGACGAAGACAGCAAAAACAACTCCACAAATGCCGAGAAAGGGTGTCTTGATGAATAAAGCTGAAAAAGTGGCTTCGATAAGAATGAAGGCAAGAAGAGTTGCACTAATAAAGACAACCAGAGGTTTGAGCGCTGGTAAAGAGTTGAAATCTGTGGTCAGTGACGTGTCTATAAGTGACAACGTTGAGCACATCAAGGAAGAAAACAGTTACTGCAAGAAAGAGGATGGTGACACCAAGATAGATAATGGTGATATCCCACTGTCACATGACTTGAAATCACCACCTAGCGAACTGGACAATGGTAGCAAGTTTCTAAGAAATACAGCTGATGGTCTGACGAGTCAAGTTGGTAAAGGGTAAGTGTGGACAAATTATTTCTCTATTGGCATGCAACCCACTTGGCTTACTAACAAACAATTCTGGGTGCTACTTAGTACATCTGAAAGCAGCCAGCAAGGCTAAGATTGATTGTAATGGTGCTGCTTACCATTTAAGGGGTTCTGATTCCCACTCCAGGCAAATTCACCCACAATACCTTAAAATTTCCTCTCATCCTATTTTATTAGGTTTTATTCGCCATACAAAAACATCAGGGTGTATAGAACTGTATGAAGATGTTTGCCAGACTGGGTTATTATAATCTTACCAAGCCCAATAAAACCCCCATATTATATTTTGCATACAATGCAATTTTCTGATTTTCGTAAATGAGTAATCTATTTTCTTTTTAATAATTAAAATATGATTAATTACCTTAAATACCGAGTATGTCAAAATTTGTCTAGAAATTGAACTAAACAAACTTAGCATAAGCTTAGATTAATGTTATTGGATACTTTAAAAAGGTATACATAAACTTGAAACGTAAAACATTCTCTTTATAAAGTAACATAACTTTTTCCCTACCATAATTAAATAAAATTATATTTAAAAATTGGTTGACCATTGTTTATATTTCTTTAAAAAAATATTACTTTTATGTGATTCTATTATATTGTTAGCCTACACATTATTTGCCTTGTAAAGTAAGTCAAGATTGAATTACAGGACTAAGCTGCTAACTAAATAACCAAATAAAATGAAGTTAGGTTCTAAATACTAGTTTTTGTCTCCAAACAATTTCTATCAATCACATAAATACATTATTTCGGTTTATTATATAATCAATATTAAAATACATGTAGGTCTACAGTTCAGTTTAAACTTCAAACTACTAGGCTTGTTTTTATTTAAAATTAAATTAAAAATAAACTAGTTTACTTAATTTTATTTTAAAATTAAAATATATATACACTTTAGTTCAAACTTTGAACTATTATTTTTTATTTAAAATAAATATAATTGTTTTGTAAAGATTAAGAATTAACTCAAATATATATTTTAAGTTTAGGTCCAAGTGGTCAACAACACTTAAATTATATTTCTCATCATTACTCTTAGAGAGTATTTTCTGAAGGAATTTGTAAATTTTCACTAGATTCTCAGCTTTTTCACCCCTCAACGGTTTACTTTCAGCTTAGATCACACCAGTCAATAAGTTGAAGATATTCAGATGGTCTTTCATTGGATACAGGACAGAAACTTAATCATCTCACGAAAGAACAGACATTCTTAGGCAATATTTTTTTCTCAGTTACATCATTTGCCACCATTTTAGCATGCTGAATTTTTCAATTACTAAATTTACGAACAATGAAGCAGAAAAAAAAATAGGGTCAATAATTTTGAAATCCATCATAGGAATGATTCATTCTAATTGACTTTCCATGGGTCAGTTTTTACCAACATTCTCTTGTTATGAAAAGAGTCTTTCTTGCTCCCTGGTATCTTGGATTCATTACATTTCCTTGCCTGAAAATGAAATGGTTACAACTTTGATCAAGGCTTGGGCTACTTAAAATTATCATAAAACCCCACACTTTCTTATTACTAAACATTTTAAATAATTTAGTGGGGATAGATATGGTTAAATTGTCCCTAAATTAGACAAGCAGATAAAACATGCTAAAGGCTAATAAGAGCACAATGGGCCTAACTGGTTAAATAGCAATACTATATAATTAAGATGTTTCTTCATTAAACTGACAATGACACAAATAATTACTTATAAACCTGGGGTGAGAGAATGTGTAAAATGAAGTATAAACTAGTCAAATGTACTTGGATATAATAACTGATGGACACTTGTATGCCTTTTACATAAACAAGCAGATATAGGTATTTAAGAATATTGCTATTAAATTAACAAAATAAACAGGGTAAAATCAATATATAGATAGGAAATGATTGAGAGCTAAGAAGCTAAAACCCTAAACACTTTACAGCCTCTTTGCTTTAAAAAATGGGGAAGGTTTCTAAAAATCTCATCAGTGTTGAAAGCAACCTAAATAAATTTTCCTTCAAAGTGACGTGTGACAGAAAGAAGAAATAAATAACAGACTGTACAATTTTTACAAGCATTTTACAAAATGTATGTACACACCTGACTATTTTTAAAATTACTTATGAATTCGCACTCACTAAATTAAAAGCTTAAGGCCAAATATTTAATCCTCACATCCTCTCCTACTTTACAAAATAACTTCTTGTTCTTACATGATTAAGGCCAAATTCGCTAAACTGGCACTCTGACTAAATGCTTCAACTCACCTTAAAAAATATATCAACTGAAAATAGCTTAAGTTAACTAAATTAGTTAATAAAACAAATTAAACAAAGCTAACCAGTTAAAAAATATAACATACAGGTAGGCCTACAGGTACTAAATAGAGAAAGAGTAGTTCATACATGTACATTTTTCAATAAAAGAGAAAAGGTAATAAATAGGGATTTAAAATCGCCTGGCTATTTTTTTTTTGGGAGGGCACACCACCCCAAATAAAATGAAAAGCAAATTACTAAAGTCGAAAATCTCCACAACACACAAACTCCAAATTTCCTACACACAGAACTATGTTGTACACAACCCCAAGAAAACATCTTTAGGGGTTATAATGCAAATTCACAATTAAAAATTATTATTATTATCATCATAAAATTAACTAAGAATATGTTGTTATACATTTATGGTATAATATGGACTAACTTTATAAATAGAAGCATATAACCCAAACAATTAGTGGGATATGATGCTTTAAAAAATCACAAAACAACCAAGAGCTGAATAAAATAATATGTTCAACTAGATACTCACTTGGGATAGTATAATTTATAAGATACCTACACAGTATTAAAACTAAGTCTTACTAAGATTAGCCTAATTTATCAAAAAAGCAAATAAGTTAGCAAAAGTTCTTACCTTTTATCATTTGGTAATTAAAATTGCTTCAAAAACCAGATCCGGCGTAACAGAGTATTAGCTTCAAACTTAACTGCATATTAAGACACTGAAATATTCAAGTAAAGAAAGCACCCAATTAATTCTCCAGTTGCCATGCCATCAACTTGGTGCACGGTCTTTCACCACTGCCCCCTCTTCCTCCTTCATTACTCTTTCTAATCCTTCTACACAAATATTAATTTTTTCCCTAACCTGCTAGCTTTCTTTATATACAGTATTATTGCCAAGAATTACATTGTTGCATTATGGTTTTCCTTAATTATGTCTCTTATTACTCTTTTCCTACTGTGTTAAAGTTTAAATATACTTAATTTGATTCTGAATAATTATTACATTTGAATGATTAGTTAAGTCAGATAGCATGCATGATGAATTAAATTAAACCAAAAAACCCACTAGAATCCAATATAACACAATGTGGTTGTATTTTCTTTTTTAGAATTACCCGGGCTGGTTTTTTCTAACCCTGGTGCTAGTGACCAAGGGCAAGCTGCATCCACAACTTCTTATCTTGTTCCAGATACATTCCCCGTTCAACCCGCTCTCAGAACCCCAAGTTTGTAGAAAAGCAGCGCAGTTTCCTCAAGAAGGTGCACTCGATGGTGAATGAGGATCTTGATGAGGAAAGTGAGAGTGACACCAAGGAGGAATCAAAGGAACCTCTAGTCACCAACAGCAAGTTAGAGGACGCCCCGAAGACCATTGGCGACGCCAGTCCGGGCCTCGTAGAACCAAACTATGACGAGGACATGGCTGAGCTACGCAGACGTAGCCTCAGGAAGGAGATAACGGTAAAAACAATTTCCTTATGATGAAATGTACAAATACAGTCAACTCTGGTTTTAGTGAACTAGGTTATAGTAAATATTCGGCTACAATGAACCTAATTCATCTGTCCCAACCCACATAAATTTCAATGTTTGTTAAAAAATTCATTTATTATGAAACCTCAACTTTGGTTTTAGTGAACAGAAATATTGATTCTTTAAATAAGAAATGTCATTTTAACATCATAATTATTTAAAAACATTACTTAGTGTTTGCTTGAACTTGAAGACACCAATTATCTGAGTTTTTGTTTAGGTAGTACAAAGCTTGACTGAAAGTATGAAATGTGAAAAGGGAGGGTTGAGCTTAAACAGATTATATGCATTGATTGACCTGGCTTAATTAATACCTTTGTCTGTGGCAAGTAAAGAGACAGTCTTCTGAGTTGTAATAATACAACAGGAGTTATATGACAGTGAATGATAGTATGTGGCCATTTAATAATGCTTTTCACTAATCCCTTTCTTTGATAGTGTATATGGAACTCAAAAAAATATACTTTTCTACTCGGTTTAAAAGGTGACCTGAAAAAATTATACTTTTCTACTCGCTTTAAAAGGTGACCTGGCGGTCTAGGGGTGAGGTGTCAGACTTTTGTGCTAAAGGTCCTGGGTTCAATCCTCGGTCCTGGCACAGATGTATCTAGTTGACAAACTCTTCCTTCACATCTGACAAGATGTGTATTAATCACAACTTATGAATGTGTGGAATGCCAGGCCTTCACCGTGGTTTGGTTTCCACGTAAACTGTAGGTCCTCCATTTCATCTCACACTCACCCTACCATTACACATTTGCTTAAATGCTTACAAATTGAATGGGTAGTAAGATGTGGTGCTAATAATAATACTCAATTTAGTTTTTTGAATGCATGGGAAGGGTGGAATCAAGTGTGAGAAAAGGACACTCTATAGAAGGATCTGAAAAAAATACTAACCAAAACAGTATACAATAAACAAAAGCATATAACCAATTTTTTAAGATCAATTAATAACTTTCAAGAAACAGAGGTTGTATTAATTTTGAACTCTTTATTTATTTGTCACTAACCCACTAATTTCAGATTTAAAAAAAATCTGTTTTAATCAACTTCGGACATAGTGAACAAAATATCTTGAGTCTATAGAGGTTCATTATAACCAGAGTTTACTATAACTAAAAAGTTAAAATTTCTGTTTGGAAATTGAATATCAGATTTCATAGTGTTGCAGAGATATACCAAAGTCCCAGAGCTCTTAATACTAATTCAAAGCCACAATCAAGTAAATATTGAAAACTCGGAAATGTCAGGGAATCGAAACTCTCAAAAAATCAGAAGATTCTGTAATTGCTTTGGGGCAATAGGGGCTGTCTAGAAGAAAGGAATGTCTTTATTGCATCTCATTCAAAAAATTAAGTCAATATTTATTTTTGAGTGCATCCCAAAACTAAACATTTAGAACAAGTTGTATATATTGACTTTTTTACAAACCTCATCAAAAGGGTCCTGAAGTTGATGCCCTTAGGGGGAAAAATGCTTTAAAATTGTTTTTTATATGTCCTAAAATACCAACGATGCTCTTAAAAAACACATTTAAAATTAAATTACCCGCCTCGGTGGTTTAGTTAGCTAGCGCTAGTCGTGTTGAGCTCAACTGCCAAGGATGGGGAGATTGAGGTTTGAATCTTAGTCAAGTGAACTGGGGGAGGGTGTTTCCTAGTTTTTTTTACCACTCTCTGCAAATGCAGGTTCACTTTCTCTAAATTCAACCTTCCCAATTCCTAATTCATTAGCGTAACTAGTACTTAAGCGTATAACCCGAACGGGTAGTAAGTAATACGCGGTGCTAAAAAAATCCAATTGTTATTGTCTGTTTATGTTAATGGCTGGGAATCCTGCAAAGAAATGAATAATACATTGTGTGACCAATACAGCTATTACAAATATTAAAATAGGCAGAACATTAGTGTGCATGATAGAGAGAGAGAAAAAAAAACTATATCTTAAATTTACCTTTCTCTGCATTTCAATCCACAATGAAGCTCATCTTCAGATACTCTGGTATGACTGACCAGTGAAGAGATTTTTGTATTTGAATAAGATGTGCTCCACATCCACGGATGTAATTAGAGCATACTTAAAGTTTGGAATGTCACCTGATAATAGGTCTTCATCAATGTCTTTAAAGAGTCACTTTTACCATCAGAAAACATTAAGCTATGCTCTTTTTTCATGTCTGGCCCTATTAAAAATAACAAGAAAATGAATGCTTCAGATAAACGAAAATAATGAATTTGAGCAGTAAAAACCCCTGTTGGGTGTTACGATTTGATGTAGTGATAAAAATGGCAGTAAATGCACAATAAGAGTAAAAACAGAAAAAATGCCACAACTGTAAAATCATTCAAACGCACAAAAATATGCGCAGTAAAATTAATGTTTTCAATATCAGGCTGTCAAAATGTGTTTACATGCAAGCTACCATTGCGATTAACTTCACAGAAATAAAAAAAAGATGCATTGTCATCAACTTCCGGACCCCGCTCATCAATTCCAATATGAGATTACGTTGCAGAAACTCAATTTTTGGATAAGAAAAAAAAGTCATGGAAACCTCCTCCCCTGGGATGCTGAGGCCACTTTTTGGTTATAGTCACACTTGGGCTGTGGTAGATGGGACTTGTAGATTTACTCTCTGAAATTTTGATGTATATTTTTTGTTTGTTTAACACCATGGTAATGGCTTAACCTGAGAAGGTAGGATGATGAGGATACTTAGAGGTAATGCTCCTCTCATTGGTGTAAAGAGAGCATGGGAAACCCGTTCTGATTGATTCCAGTTAATTTTTTTAACCTCAACATCTTCATTAAAATAAATTAGTAGAGTATCATGTGAATCTAACATCCTATACTAACAGACTGTTCAGTCTATTTTAAGGCCATGGGTCCATTCAAAAAAATCTGAGCTTTGTTTTGAAACTTTAACAAATATTGGATTGTTTCAATATTTAGAGAATAGGATATTTAAGGAAATTGATTTTTTTTTCAAGAGTGGAAATATCAGTTTTAAAAAAGGGGGGCATTGGGCCTCTCGGCTTCAGTCCAACCATATGCAAACGGGTTATCTTTTATAAGATGAACTATATGCACCATTGTCTACCTGACAGACTGGTCGGGTACTTTAGATCAGATACGATTTTCCTTAAAGTTGTATGAGAAAACCAGAGTGGTTTCTTAATTTTTCACCAAACAGATCAATCGTTGAATCATTATTTATCAAATTTGTATGCACAGTCAAATAGTAAAATATGCAAGAAAACTGTAAATATATGCACCATAATATACCAAAATAAATTAACAAAAATCAAATAAACGATTTGTTTTGTGGAAAATCTCACCTTACTCATGGCTATTACAGTATATAATGAAAATCATGCTGAGATTTTCTTCTGTGAAGCTCCTACGTCTGTCGCTGAAAGATGTTTAAAACAATGAAAATGTCCTTTTGACATTGCACTGTCACAGGTGTATGAGGAAAACAATTCTTCAGTGAATTCCTCTCGTATTTCATTTTCTTCACCAGACAACTTTTTGCTAATTTGACTTACTATTTTATAATCAGGATTATTATTTAATATTTGATTAATCTTATTGATTGCAACTTTAGTAACACCGTGAGTTTCTGAAAACAATGCTACTGAAATTTTATCTATAAGAGAAAGTGAGCACTGCAAGGAATTACTATGAGCCTCCAACTGTGTTATAATTTCAAATAGTTTAGAGAAGTGGTTGCGGATGTACCAAATCTTTTCTTTTCATAAACACATTCAAGAGCTATCACAAGACTGGCTGTATCTTCCGCATTTAAGGAATCTAACACCGTTCTCAGTTCACCGAAATGTTCGGCATAGTATGCCCACAGCCTTTAACCACAAACCCCGTCAAGTTAAAACTAGCTGAGGAAGTAGAGACAAAGTAGTAGATTAGTAGATGTAGTTTATGAAATTTTTCACTTTTCTGATAGGTGCCTTCACAATTACTTTCTTGAAATTGGAGATAAGACGATCCACATGTTGATACTGGCCTCTAATAGTTTGTGACATGATGTAGATTGTGAGCAAGGCACAACAGATGAATTAATTTGGGATAAAGAACTTTAAATCCAGCTGCCACTTTAACAATATATGGAACAGCAATACTGAGAAATAAAACATTGTGTACCCCACCTGGTCACAAGACAAGTAACGAGTCATTGTAAAATTTTGCAAGGATATGAATATTCAGCGGGAATAATGTACTATCGCCTTTCATTGCCCCAACTATACAACCAGGGTGGTTATAATTTTACCAAGCCCCCCACCTCCACCCCTGGTTTTATTTAAAAAATCCACTTTATCTATTTTGCATGAAAAGGAATCATCTAATAAATTTTTGAAAATGGTTGGTCATTCTGTTGAAAACCTTTTGGTTCGAAACCAATGATATATTCCATTCACGATAGGTTACTACCTGGATGACAGTTCGAAAATCATATGTTTAGGTTTTTGGTTGCCAACACTTGTAAAAGATCACAGTTTTGTTATAAATGTAAAAATCTTTAATTACCTGTTATATATTACATAAAAAATAATGTTAACTTTTGTCCGACCTTAAATAAATATATAAATAATATTGGCCTAAATTACTGTGGTTAACTATCACATTAATATATTACCATCTGTTTTCATTACAGTCATCCAAAGTGATATATGTCAGCTGTTGGCGTACTGATATATTAGGGACTACTTCTAGTAACATTTCGAGCTGTCATTCAGGTAAACTTAGCTCGTGAATGCCTTATAGATAATACATTGATTTTTATATAGTGTTATACTCAAGTTTTGAAATTACAGATTTTATATAATAGACTAAACTATAAAATGTTTTAATTAGTTAATGGTTTGCCTACCTTCGTTGACGGTGTGTTGAGCTTTCAGCTTTCAAAATAGATGGCGTGTTTAACGTTATATAAAATAGTGAATTCCAGCCATCAGGTTGGCAACATTACTGGTTTGTTTAAACAAATGAAAGGCTGGCTCATCAGTATCAGTCAAGGCCAAGCAAACTTTTCCTAGAACTCATAGAAATAAGAAGTGTAGTGCCCACCAGACTGTAAAATATGCAGGCGACCCAAGTTGGACTAAATGTGAGGAGCTAAAATGTCAAGATACAATCATACTTTCGAACAGAAAAATTAGCCTAACCATCCCAACCAGCAAGAAGCTTTTGTCTGGCACATCTGAAACAATCCAAAAACCGGTCGAGGAATCTGGAGGCCGAAAATGTTCACAATTACAATATATGTTTTATGTGTATGAATTTTTAGACTTTAAAAAATCATAGTTTTACGAAAAATACACTCCTTTGAAATTGTAGACTTCCTTATCCCTCCCATTAGTGTACATCTTTGGGTAGTTTGGATGTGCTGAATGACATTTTCATAGAAGTTCTCAAAAATAGCAATTTACTACATTGGTAATAACATGCTCTAAAAAGCATTTTTCTCGCACTCGCGCAATAGACCGGTTTGTCATTGACGGTGAGGTGGGGGGCTCAAATCCGAGGTGGGGGGCTCAAATCCCTATTGAAAGTATTTTGGGTGGAATCTTATTCAATTGTTTCCTTATCTTTTCTCACACACATGTGGGTACATTTCCTGTAATTCATTCTAACTTCATCACCACCACCCCAATATCGTGATTAATATACATTCGTTCAGCCTGGACAGGAAGTAAAACTTGGGTAATTTTTTGGCATATATATGTTGATTACTCTTATTTCTCATTTGATCTAAAACTAGTGACATTAGAGTATAAAAAATCTCAATATAGTTCTATTACAGCCCGGTTTCACTAGTTTTACGCCTCATGAAAAAGTCACGAACAAAAAAAACTTGAACCTTTGGTCTGGAGATTACAATAGCGACGAAAGACTAGGGTGGAAAAATATGACATTGGTTTATTAGAGGCCAAATCACTGACCAATAACATGTGATTAGTTGGTTAGTTTGAATTCCAATCGAGTTGAGTTATCTTAGTCATAAATACTAACAAGTTGTAAATTAACGTGGGGTTGATTCGGAGATCTACTATCCCTTAAATAGTGAAACCTGAAAAAATAATTTATACCAGTATTTCACGAGCTTTTTTCAGTTGTGTACCCATTTTGGGGACAATGGCCTAAGGGGCCGGCCTTAAATTAAGTAAGGATTTGGGGTGGGGTGGGGGGGTTCAGTAAGGATTTTTATCAGGGGGAGGGGATTGTCATCGATAATCTTATGCTACCTTATGTGGAGTAGGGGTTGAAAATCATGAAAAAATGCCTAACGTAATTTGTCCAAGTAGTTCACTAAAACCGTGAGCTATGTTTTAGGATTTTCGAGTATTTGATTGCTGTAAGTCTGATGCCACTCAGATTTTCCCTGGAAAAACTTAAAAATGTGGACGTCTTGCACACTTGTGTCGTGAATTCAAATATCGTCTGCACCTTGCACGGCACCTATACACTGCTACATTTTTTGTGAATTGAGCCCTTCATAACTAAACAAAATGTAACAAGCTCACTTTACGTTTTTGCAAGATTAAATGTGGAACAAACAAACAAAAAAACACAGTAAAATAGCTCCCTATCTTCCTTGCCCATTATAAACATATAATTTGTTGGTCTATCAAACCGGAAAAAAACACATTTTTTGTAGGACAATCCAGAACAAATGAACAAACTATTGAAATCATAAAAACAAAGTTTAAAAAGTGTGTGGAGGGAAAGGGGAGGAACCTTCAATTTTTCTCCAACTAGGCCCAACAAATGTTCACAATATGAGAACAAAATACTCACTCCAAATAATAGGAGTGTTCATATAGGTTGGTAATGTTGTTTAACAAACCCATGATCACGTTGAAAGACATTGAGGAAGCAGTAACAGGAGAATGTTGGGTCTTAAACTGGTTTCATTCACAGAAACAAATATTCATACTCTGTATGTACTTGGCATTTACAAACATTATTATTTTCACTTTATATTTTAGAACACTGTAGGAAAGGGGGTTTATATTTGTATCTCTGCTAACTTTATATTTCATAATGTGTCACTACAGTCATGTTTCCCCCTTATTATTTTCTTTCATTCCAAGTTACCTAGTTAGTATTCATCCATTTATAAGACATATCATTTGATCAAATGACGAATGGTATCCATGTCACAATAATTAAAATTGGGTCACATCCATTTTTTCATGAATTCAAATATTAATTTTATTTACGAATATCGAATCTGAATCTTAGAGAACATGACAATCCCACATTGGTATATTTAGCAAAGTTATTTCTCTATTCCACATATTTCAATACACCAATATGTATTTGGATAAATATTTGTTAGTAAAATAGTAAATTTATGTAACAATAAATAAACAATAATTTAGAAACAAATTCAGTTATTAAATTTGTGTATATAGTTAACAGCTCTGATGCTGATTTAATACTACATCTTGGGGGTTTGTATATTTGTCCTGATTCATTTGGGCAGGGGAGTATAACTTTTTTTTTATTAGCCAAGGATTTCCCTTGGTTTATGGATTCTAAAAAGAAGAAAGCATTTCTTAAGGGTTCAAGGGGTTCCAGGTCAATTTAAAGATACTTTAAAAACCTCTCATAACCTAAAAATAAACTACCAGAGAAGGAGGCATTTGTTCCAAGCTAGAAGCAGCAATAAATGTGGTCTGTTGTATATTTTTTAATGTCTTTTTTCTCAAATATTTGCTCTTTGAAATTATACTATTTAATGTTCTTCAGACCTACTAAAAGCTGTTGGTTCTTCTTTCATGAAATCTGTGTTGCCTTTTTCTTCTATGTTCCCATTACAGTCTGTGCCTGTGCCAAGTTTTGAATCTGAATCAGATTCTTGTTTTGATATGTAATCACTTCAAAATTGTGAATCCTAATATTTGAAATATCTGATCCAAATGATTACAGATTTTGATTAGAAGTAATTTAATCCAAAATTTGAATCTAAGATTAAATCATCATAATAATGTTAACTTTTGTAATCATTAGGCCTATTTTACTTGAGAATCTTGCAAGTTTTAAAATCTAGTCATTATTTGAACAGTTTATCGACCTGATTTTATAATTTAATTCAATTAAAATCAAAGTTAATTTTGACTAATAATTGATTTGTATTTGATACCATTTTACTCACAATAGAATATTAAATTTGTATATGATTAGAATCATCTTAATTTTAGAATATCTTAAATGAAACATTGTCAAGATGAAATATTCAATTCGTATATGATTTGAAGCATTTTCTTTATATAAGATTTGGAAATTTATGAGGAGGACACACCCCCTCCCATTTCTGGTCTTTCTTTATCAAAATTTATTTGCTTTAATAGTGTTGAGGTGTATCTTATATCTGCCTAAAAAAAATTCAATACTTTTACCAAATTAGTAGTAGTTTTTTACATAGGGGTTGGATATTTTGAACCTAAAAATTTAACATATTTATAAATTATGTTTTTGGAGTAATCTTACTACATTCCTGAAAATTTCTTTTTAACCCACCTAAAAGCATTGCTTTATGTTAATAGCCCCCATCCATATACTTATTCCCCCTATCCCCATCTTTACTGGAGCTCTAGTATAATATTTGAAATAATAATATTTTATCATTATTTAGAGAATAACATTTATTATTCTGCTGAATTTTGTTTTATACCACACATTTAAGTAGT
Organism: Timema shepardi; assembly: GCA_902151425.1. Taxonomy (NCBI): domain Eukaryota; kingdom Metazoa; phylum Arthropoda; class Insecta; order Phasmatodea; family Timematidae; genus Timema; species Timema shepardi. The sequence goes on from CABFVX010005322.1 coordinate 32,145, forward strand.
TAGTTTTGAAAATGTTGAATTCACTGTCTCACTTTTTGCTGACTCTCACTTTGAAATTTCATACCTTAGGACCTAATTGAATAGCTGTAGTATTAACTATGCTTTCATGCCAAATTTCAAAATACTACTTCACATAAAATTATTGGTGTATTTATAGCCCCAATCCCTCAACTTTCTGGATACCTATTTTCCCCATATTTAGACTTTTTTGTTTTATGGGCATCCCTCCCTATATCTGCTAGCCTTTCTACATGTATGCACATATTTTTATTTTATACCATGCAAAAAAGTTTTATTCTATTAGTTTTGGAAAATTATGGGTGAGGAAAGGGGGACATTTTTCCTAACCTCATTTTGAGATATTTTATTTTGAATCATTTCAGATATTTCATTTAGAATTTTTTCTTTCCAGAGTGTTTGGGGTTGCCCAAATCTTCCTGATAAATTAAATTATTTGCCATTATGAGAAGTATTTTTTTAATACAAGTGTTAGGGATTTATCGAACCCCACTTTAATATATCAAATAATTAAGAATTATTCAGCATTTGGAGCAATCCCACTACATTCCTGTTAAAATAATATTTTTATATTATCTAAAGAAGGGTTCCTTTGTTTTGTATGGGGTTATCCTGATATTTCCCTTTCTTTCTACTTGTATGTATATATTTCAATTTTATACCCTCTGGGAAGTGTTTTATTCCATTACTTTCGGAAATTTTGGGGGATGCCCTTCACCCCATTTTCTGGCCTTTCACTTTGAAATAAATTTAAAAAAAGCAAAAAGTTTGGAGTAGCTCTTATACGAGGGTCATCCAGAAAGTAAGGTTTCAAGGGCTCCTGAGGCTGGGGAAAATTTTTTGTTTCAAAGTTTGCGCTGGTGTGTAAGGGGGGGATCCTAACGGTCAATTTGTTGGCCATTTTGTTCAGTCACAGTAAATTCAAATTCTTTTCGATGCTTTTCGTCCATGCGAGCTCTTCATGGTCATCCATTTTTTTGACTTTGCAGAACAATACTGCCACGAATATTCATCGGAAGCTCATGGAAGTTTATGGTAGTAATGTGTGAGTCAACAACATGCCACAAAGTGGGTTAGGTTGTCCAGAGAAGGCCATACTGATACTCACGGCGAGGCAAGGAAATTTGAATTTTAAGACTTGTTTGATTATTCGGAGTGTTACCACATTACCTGTCTGCCAAATTTCTATTATTTATGTTCTATTACAAGTTATTTTTCTTTTAATAGACAATTGATAGTATACCTTAAGTATGAATCAACTAAGTTTAAAATATTTACCTGATAGATGTGCTTCTGGTGCTTCTTGCTTACCACACAATAATATACTCTTTAGGTGGGTTAAGATAACTGATTGATTATATTTCAAAACTTGTTTCCTGGACAAAGATTTGAAAACAATCCATAACAAGTTTGGGAACTGGGAGATTATGGGTAATTGAACCAAATTTTACTGTAAACATATGGTGAAGAGGTTTTTTTTTATTAAGATTTATATTCAAACATAAAGCTTTCTGTTATATTTTTCAAATCAAACACACAGAAGAGTTGATGTTCTTTTAAATATACAGTTAATACATTTTCTTAAAGGTATTTGGAGGAAGGAAATATTATGTTTGCTGGTTTACTTACCTCTTAAGAGGGGTTTGTGACAAGTAAATATCCTGTTTGATGGTCTATACTTTATACACTCCCTTAAGAGGCGTAAATGGGGAAGACAATATTCTGTGGGTTTTTTCGTTTTTGAAAAAAATATGGATTAAGTGGCAACCATAGTTGTGAAAAACTCAAGAGGTTCTTTAAAATGTGTTGTGTATATCCTATATATACACATTATTTACCCATGTGCAGGTGTACCCAAGTATAAATTTATCTCCCATGATTGTGATCACTTTGTTGACACAGGAAACTAAGCAGCTCAATATTTATGCTCCACTGAGCATATCACAGTTAAGAACCAACATTTAAAGAGCTAGAATATACTTAATGCTCATAAAACACAGAGAGAGAAAGAAAGAATGTAGAGCTAATTTTAGAACCTACTTCATAACATCCTTTATTGTCAACTCCATGAATCATCCACTTCTGACAGTTTAACAGCCTTGTTCCCTGCATTGAACTGTTTTATGTCCATTGTTTGGTCTTTGATTCTTACTGCTTGTTTAATTTGCTTCAACAGCTTGCCAAGCAGAACACACAATGAAAGAGAGTTTGAAAAGAAAACAATAATAAAAATATATCAAGAAAGAAAGAAAAAATCAAGTGAACATGAGTAATGAATTTAAATTATGCTTGGAAACCATATACAATTATTGTCATAACAAAAAATAATAAGGCGGTGCTAAATAATAAAATAAATATTTCAAAATTGGGGCGTGGCTGGGGGAAATGAAGGGGAAGAGAGGGAGGGTTTAATTAGAAAATTATCTTAAGTTGCTCTTTAGAAAATTAAAATTTTACAGACAAGTATAAAGAGAACTCGGATAGCCAATTTAATCCTAAGATTTAAACATTTTCAGGGGAAAAGCATTTCCAAATCCAATAGAAACAACTACTTCCCAGTGTGATAGGAAACTGAAATTTGGCATGCAGGTTAAGAGTCACTCCATAACACTGCAAGTTTGAAAATTTAATAAAATTTAATAGGAGAAAGAGAAGTTATAAATATATAAAAACATTTGAGTGGTAGAAAATATAAACTTGGCAGGCAGATAGAAGTTTAGCTCTAGATAACTAAATAATTCTTAAAATTTGAAATTTCTACCTGGGGCTAGAAAGTGTGGTGAGGGTTAAAATTTTCAAAATTAATAAAAAGAACTTCTCTTTTTGGCATAAACTGATATTCCTCAAGCAGGCATAGCAACCACTCTAAATAACCATCAAAGTTCAAAAGATTAAATTTTAAAATTGTAGGCCTACTAAAGGAAGGACGGGGTGAGGGAGTGCTACAAGTAAAAAAAAAACCTAGTGATGTATAAAATTGATATTTGCCAGAAATGTAGAGGCTTCACTCCAAATAACCAAATAAGTGTTAAATACTTTATAGTTAATAAAATGGAGGCTTAAAAATTCCCAAATCTAAATTAATAAAATAGGATCTTTCTCGGTAAATATGGTAGATGATTTAAATTTATCAAGTGGGTGTGAGGACCATCCCAAACAACCATAAAAGTCTTAAATCTCAAGATGGAGTATAAAATGGGTATGGGGAACAACATTTCCAAAGTTAATTTAAAAACAACTCTTTGGTTTATAGGAAATTGAAACTCTTCATGTCAGTAAATATATTTCCTTGGATAGCCAAATAATATCTGAACATAGGGCATTTCAAAATTGAGGCCCAGGAAATGAAAAGAGCTCAAAATTTATACACATAATTTAGAACACTACTTTTTGGTGTGGTTTTATTATTATTATTATTATTATTATTATTATTATTATTATTAGCACCGCGTCTTACTACCCGTTCGGGTTGTACGCACTTACGATGGCATTCCTCACATTCACAAGATGTCTTGTCAGAGGTGAAGGAAGGGTTTGGTAATCAGATAAATCTTTGCCGGGACTGAGGATTAAACCCCTGCTGCCATTTGGTGTGGTTAATAATTGAAATTGGTCAGGTCTATAAAACCATATCAGATAAAAAAGTTTTAAATTGGTAATGTGGGAGCCGAAAAAGGGTAGAGAACAGCGCTTGAAATTTTAGAAAATATACCTTTCATCATGAAAGAAAATTTTAATTTGCTCATTTGTAAAAGTACCACTCCAAAACCACAAAAGTTTGGAATTCCACAAAAGGGCACCTCAACATTTTCCAAACTAATAAAAAAAACACTCTAATATGGCAGAAAATTGAATTCTTTTTATAGGTAGACTAAAAATTCTAGAATAAACCGATACAAAAATTCAAGATTATCAAATAATTTATGGTGACATAGTACTTAAGCTGGGTGTACTAAGCATGTTTTTCCAAAATGGTTGCCGCATTCTCTGGTTCTTTCAATATATGCAACAGCACAGCAGGAAATATCACCATTGAAACTTGATACATCTCTCCCAAGCCTCACAAAGAGGTCACATAAACTCTTGAAACACAATAACCACAATAATTTCTTTGTTCAGAAATGTATTTTTTACTTTAGTCACCACCCTCAATGGGAACATTCTTTAGAATCATTCACATGTTGAATGATTAATGTCAGGGCACATACTAAAAAAAAACTGTAAATCAACCTCTTACACCGGCCAGTCACACATGAATTCTCTTTCTCAGAAATTTTAGTGGCAGTAAAGTGTCTTGGGAGGTTCTTTTCAAGCATGTGGTCAATTATAAGAATTATGTTTTCCAAGAAAACACATTTAAAATGGCTGTTATATGTTAAACGTGTGTTTTGACTCAACCTTGTGTCTTGGCTTTGGTTTTTACACATTAGCATTTTCAAAACATTTGCCCAGATGTTGTAATGATACGTTTTTAATGAAAACTTGTGTATTAAACATAAGAGGACAGTAAACGTTATTTTTTATATCTACATTTTGTACACTCATATAACAGAAGCAATATACCAATATTAATATATCTGTTTTAATTTTGGAATTCGTGTCTCAATTTCTTTAGGATATTCTAGATCAGGAGTGGCCAGACTTTTTGATCTAGGGATCTACTCCAGAGAAGGAAAATCCTTTGTGATCTACTATGGAACCATAGGCTATTTTGTTCATTTCATTGGTTAAAAATTAATAGCTCATTTGTGTTGTTTTAATAGTAAAATTGCATTCCATAATGACAACTTATAGTCCTTTCACACACTGAAACTAAGTTTTTAATCAACCCGCATAACACATAATTTCTGGAAAAAAGTATTTTATCATTAAACACTTGACTTTGAAGTTAATACACGACACCTCATGAACTTAGGATAGTTTGACGAGTGAGGGTTCATAATAATATTTTGTCATAAATGGCAGAATTGTAAATGTTAATCAGTCAAACAACTTTGATATCTCTATTTTCTAATGCTGACAAAAGAAAAATCTGCAACCCCTCTCTTTCATTTTCTTTCTTTCAATCTTTTTAAATCCATCGACCAGGCAATCTCGGCCATATAAGTGACCGCAATCGACTTTTTGGCTACTTATGTTCTAGAAAATATCGGGCTAGAGAGTATTTAAAGAAAAAAAAATTGAATCTGAATTCACTATAGAGTTTTTATACTAAATTTGAATCTGAATTCACTATAGAGCTCTTTTACTAAATTTGAATCTGAATTCACTATAGAGCTCTTTTACTAAATTTGAATCCTAATTCACTATAGAGCTCTTTTACTAAATTTGAATCTGAATTCACTATAGAGCTCTTTTACTAAATTTGAATCTGAATTCACTATAGAGCTCTTATACTAAAATTGAATCTGAATTCACCATAGAGATCTTATACTAAATTTGAATCTAAATTCACCATAGAGCTTTTATACTAAATTTGAATCTAAATTCACCATAAAGCTTTTATACTAAAATTGAACCTGAATTCACTATAGAGCCCGTATACTAATAACCAATTCTTTTATTTGCCATGATCATTTTATGTTTTTCACTTTTAAAATATTAAAAAAAAAATTGTATATGGTTGAACACTTTAAGTTAGAGTAACTTATTGTAGAATTTTAATATAGATAAACTTGTAGAAAATACATATTTTTACAGTCATCATTGATAACATATTACTATATTATTAGGTTTTTTTATAACACCTATCAAAAATGACAGCTGCAGATCCTTTGTCTCGATGTAAAGTAGTTTCAAGATATTTTGCAATTGCCAAAAAAAAGTCTTCCCATCTGAATGAGAACTGCATCTGTCTTGGTTTTAAAATAAGCTAATTATAAAATTATCTTACTAAACATTTTAGAGTACCACATTGGTAATAAACCACTATACAAATAAAATGCAAAAACATAATATTAATGACACATGTATTCAATCTGGAATGCGAGTTTAACTCTAGGGAGTAAGAGAGAGAAACTGTATGCTGAGGGTATTATATTGGCTCTGAGCACTTGGCAGTATTGATTTTCACCAGCAGCAGTAGGATCAGCAGAGCTGGGACTGAAACTACTGTTTCCAGACAGACAGACACAGTCACACACACACACACACACACACACACA